>JAAMXK010001474.1:0-14599 GCA_019693575.1 Thalassiosira oceanica | reverse complement strand
ACAAAAGCCCTCGCCGTCCTGCTCCACAACTCATTCAAGCACATCGTCAGCGCCTCGCCCGGCCTCACGACCGCCCATCGGACCCCGCCCGGGCCCGACCACAGCTCCACACACATTTTCACAGATACTCTTGTAACGGGCTAAGTAGCTTATCATAAATTAGAGAGAAGTCATGAATGAACAGAGAAGAGAGGAACGCGAGCAGCAGGAGGAGCAGGCCGATCGGCGCGGAGCGGGCCCGTACCGAGTAGGCCGAGGCAAGAAGGACGCAGGAACAGGAGGCTCGGGCCGAGTACGAGCGGGATCACTTGCCGAGCTCCAGGTCGCCCGGGCGACGCTCCGCCGCGCGCTCGTGGACAAGATGAGGCTCCGCGTGATGCTGTTCAGGTTCTTACTCGATACGAACGGCAATGCAGTAGGACCAAACCTGAGACTTGCAATTTTGAAACTAGCTTCTCGATAACATTGTTGATGAATAGCTTTACAACTCCCTTCCAAAAGGTCTTCGCAATTAGGTCCTCGTTGCTCCGTTCGAATCGGGGAGGGTGCCTCTTTTGATTGAAACTGCGCAAGTAACTGTTCGGCTTTTGTACAAACCGACATACCAGCAGTAAGGCCCCGACAGTCCATCCTTCATGACACCTAGGCGGCGATTGTTCTTGTAGATAGTCAAGGAACCCTCGTCCAAATTCAACAGCATCCCGACAGTATCACCTGATTGACAAGATTCCATTCCATCCCAGTCTACGAAACCATTCAGCTCGTCATCCCAATTGAACCAACTCATTGTCCCATCACAACAGCTGAAATCGCATGCATGAACATCGTTGTCGTCCCAATCTTCGGATCTTTGCGCGAGAAAATCAGGGAAAAAAGAATGATCGTCACCAATGAAGCAAAAATCTCCTTCTTGGTATGCATCAGCGTCCAGACCTGGCATGGGCCTCGCGATTCCGATATAAGGTTGACCAGTGATAAGGAATTCAACGTAGTGCACCCCCGACCGCATGATGTAGGTGCCCGACACCGCAACACTGTCGCGATAATCTCCCCCTTTCGCGCAAACTGCAGTTTTGTCCCCGTTTCGATGTTCGATGTAGCCACCGAGCAGAACATCGAACATCAGCAGGTTCTCATGTCTGTGGAGGATTTTCAGCCACGTCGCCGTGCCTCTGTTATATAGAGGAAGGCAGCCCATCTCGTTGTCAGTGGCCCTTGAGCACACTGTCTGTCGCGCAACGTCCTCCACCAGTGACCAGTTCAGAGTCGACACGGGCTGGCGCCACCCGAAAGATTTGCACGTCAGGGCAAGGTTGAGCAGCTCACGTGCCGTGCCGAGGAAGGAAGAGATGTGGGTGACAATACCCGTGGTGACGCGGGACAGATCGACCGTGACAGTTACCGGCAGCACCTCTTGGTTTCCTTCTGCTTGCCCGCGCCGACGAAGCTGTTCGTTCTCAGATTCGAGCGCGGCGATCCCTCCCGCCTGCTGAAGATTCTCCAACCTAAGTTTCGCATTCTCCGATTCGAGCTCGGCTACTCTCGCCCGCAGCTCGGTGACCTCGGCGACGCCGCCATCCTGGGACGACTTCAGTCTCTTCGCTCTGCCGTCGTCCGCCATTCGTGCAGATGCCCCTGTCCGATCACCGGTCCGATCACCGGCCTTGCACTTCTCCGTCCCCCGATGTTTGTGGCTGGATTACTCGACAGAGATGAGACAGACGAGAGATTCGAGGGACCTCGCTGGCAGTCCGCCCTCCGCCCGGCTTCCGCAAATGCTTCCCGCACCCTTCTTCAACTTCCCACAGTGCCCACAGCAGTGGCCCAAGGCCCAAGGCTCAGTCCAGGCCAGAGGTCAGCCAGATGAGGGGCGTCCCGATTTGAGGATCTGTGGCTGGGCCCAGCAAGCGGGCCCCTCGTCTCAGTTTCCTCTCACTTCAACGTCGACGCTCCCCCGGCTCCGGCGGCCGGCGGGGGCTGCCTTCCTGCCCTCGGCGTCGTCCATGCCGCAGGCCAAGTCGGAAGGCCTCCTCGCGCTGTCCTTGAAGGCCGCCGGGTGAAGTGGGACGGGGAGGACGAGATGCTCGAGTGATGGAACCGGGAGGGGATGTCTTCGCCGCGAGGCCCGGCGGTTGATGAATCCATGTAGTCAGGAGGGTGGCCGGGACGGGCGAGGATCGCCCCCCCGGCTCGACGTTGGATCGCCCCCCCGGCTCGACGTTGTCTTCCGATCTCGGCGACGGCGGAGGAGACTGCGACGACAGCTGGTCCCCCGAGGAGGAGCTGATCGAGATCGAGAGGACCACGCCCTGCACGACAGGGGCGGCAACCGATAACCGGCCGACTCGGAGTCCGATGGCCGCGGGCCAACGCCCCCAATGCTCTCCGCCGCGTCCTCGCCGCCGCCGGGCACTGCCCGACCGACCTGCCCCCCGTCCGAGTACGGCTCGTGGCTCCGGTCTGAGCTCGATAGAGAGACGGTCGGGCATCGCTCGAGGACATCGGCAACTTCCGCTTCTTCGTGCAGAACCACGAGAGATCCTCGCAGGCATGAGCGAGGGCTTCTCAAGCCTCGTCAACGGCTCGGGGCGGAGAGCTGGGCCTGTCCGGTCTGCACCCTCGTCAACCCCCGGCCGCGAAGCGTTGCGCCGCGTGCGACTTCGACGCCCCCCCCCACCGGGCCCAGCAGGGAGGGAGCAGAGGCGAGGCCACCGAACGGAGGCGGAGGAAGCGCGAGGCGAAAGGCCTTGCCGGGGCCGGAAGGGAGGTGGAGGAGAATCGAGGGGCGGCTGAGGAGGTGAGGGCGAGGCGACTCGCCGCGAGGAGGGACGGGGAGCCCATCGTCCGCCGCCGCGACGGAGCCCGAGGCCGACAATGCGGACGCCGAGCGGATGAGGAGGCTGCTCGAGGGGGAGCGGAGGAAGGCCGCCGCGGCGAGGGAGAGGAAGGACGGGGAAGAAGCCGAGGAGGCTCGAGAGGAAGGTCGCGGAGCAGGAGGCCGAGTGGTCGAGGCGGGCCGATCACTGGTGAGTTAACCGCGGAGGCTTCCACCGTATTATGCTGCCAATTCTCCCCAACTCGGTGCACCACAGGCGCGAAACGTTAGACGAGGACTCGCGCACGGTCGACCTGATCTCCCGTCTAATCGCCACAAAAGTCCTTCTGGCTAAAGCCGCATCTCCCCGGATTCGTCGTCGGCTGTCATCTCCCGGCAGGGCCGCTATCTCATCTCCAACGCGGCGAGGTAGGCTAACCTCGTCCTCTTCGGCGGACTGCCGTCTTGTCGCGTCCGCGTGGCTGGCATGGAACGTCCCCACACTTACCTCAACGAGCTGACAGGCAGTGCCCGCTTTTAGGAGGATCGAGGGGGGCTTTCCTCGTGGTACTCGACACGAAGAGGTTCAAGGAGGGGAGGGAGGAGCGCCGTATTCCCCCCCAGCACCCGCCAGCACCTCGAGGTGAGGAGGTCCAGAAACGACGCCGGGGCGAGATAAACCGTGCCCGAGAACAGGTACATTTTAACGTCCGTCGGCAAGGTCATAGGCTGCGGCAATCCGACGTGACGAGGTCCGATGTCGACTGGCTCCGCACCAACTCCAACTTCGACTTCGGACGCTCGCCTTGCCAAGGAACAGAGAAAGAGAGGAACGCGAACGGAACGCGAACAGCAGGAGGAGGCCGACCGGCGCCACCGCGCAACGAGCGGGCCCGTACCGAGCAGGTCGAGGCAAGGAGGATGCAACAGGAGGCTCGGGCCGACTACGAGCGGGAGCTCCAGGACTCCCGGGCGACACTCCGCCGCGCGCTCGTGAACAAGACGAGGCTCCGAGTGTGCTGCTGTTCGGGTTCTTACTTGATACGAACGGCGGGCAGTATGACCAAACCTGAGACATGCAATTTTGAAACTAGCCTCTCGATAACATTGTTTATGGATACAACTCCTACCTTTCAAAAGGTCTTCACACTCGGACCCTTCCTCGGATAAGTAGCTACGACCGAAAAACTGACAAAATGCCCTAAACTCGAGACATACACCTCTGTTTGATGAATATCCTTTAATAGAGGACCGACAACGCCTACTTTCGGATTCACAATTAGGTCCTCATTGCTCAGTCCGAATCGGGGAGGGCGCCTCTTTTGATTGAAACTGCGCCAGTAACTGCTTGGCTTTTATACAAACTGACGTACCAGCAGTAAGGCCCAGACAGCCCATCCATCATGACACCTAGGCGGCGACTGTTCTTATAGACAGTCAATGTGCCCTCGTCCAAATTCAACAGCATACTAACAGTATCGCCTGATCGACAAGATTCCATTCCCTCCCACTGGTAATTAACTTGGTCATCAACCTCAACCCAGTCAGTGAAGTTCATTGTTCCATCATCACATTTGAGTTCACATGCATCAACTTCACTGTCGTCCCAATCATCGGTTCTTTGCGCAAGAAAATCGGGGTACAAATCTTCATCACCAATGAAGGAAAATTCTTCTTGGTATGCACCAGCGTTCAGACCTGGCATTGGCCTCACAATTCCAATGTAAGGATTCCCAGTGATTAAGAATTCGGCATAGTGAGCACCCGAACTCATGAGATGGCTGCCCAAAACCGCAACACTTTCGCGATAACGTTTCCCTTTCGCGCAAACTGCAGTCTTGTCCACGTTTCGATGTTCGATGTAGCCACCAAGCAGGACATCAAATATCAGCAGGTGTTCGTATTTGTGGATTATAGACAGCCACGTCGCCGAGCCACTGACATATTGAGGGAGGCGGCCCATCTCCTCTTCAGTGGCCCTCGAGAACACTGCCTGCCGCGCGACCTCCTCGACCAGTGACCAGTTCAGAGTCGACACGGGCTGGCGCCACCCGAAAGATTTGCATGTGAGTGCCAGGTTGAGCAGCTCACGTGCCGTGCCCAGGAACGAAGAGATCTGGGTGACGATACTTGTGTCTAAACGAGATAGATCAACCGCGGTGGAAACGACAACAGGCAGCACCTCGTGGTTACCTCCTCGTTGGGCTTGCCGACGAAGCTGTTCGTTCTCAGATTCGAGCGCGGCGATCCCTCCCGCCTGCTGACGATTCTCCAGCCTGAGTTTCGCGATCTCCGATTCGAGCTCGGCAACTCTCGTCCGCAGCTCGGCGACCTCGGCGACGCCTCCATCCTGCTGGGACGACTTCAGTCTTTTCGCACTGCCGTCGTCCGCCATTGCGTCAGATGGTGCCCCTGTCCGATCCCTGGCCTGCACGATGTTTGTGGCCGAGAATACTCGACACAGAGGTGAGGCGGGCAGTCCGCCCTCCGCTCGGCTTCCGCAAATGCTTCCCGCACCCTTCTTCAACGTCCCACTGTGCCCACAGCATGGCCCCTCGCCTCCAGGCCTTCAGGCCCCCAGAGGTCAGCCAGATGAGTGGCAATCCGATTTGAGGATCTGTGAGATCTGTGGCCGGCCACTGGCCACGGCGACGCTCCCCGTCGGACAGCCTTCCTGCCCTCGGCGTCGTTCCTGCCGCAGGCTCAGTCGGAGGCGAGTCGGAGGGCATCCTCGGGCGTTCCTTCATGCCCTCCGCGTCGGAAAGGTCGTCCCGTGTTCGAGGTTCCCGATCTGCCCCCCCGGCCGCTCCCTGGGTCGCCCGGCGCCTCCGCCTCCGGCGTCACGCTCCCCCTGCCCCCCTGACGATCGCGACGACCTCCCGGGGGCGTCCGGCCCGCGGCGCGCCGTCATGAGGAGACGCCCCCCCCGTCGGAGGCCAAGGTGGATCCCCGCCGGCGTCCCCCCCGGACGGCCCCGGGACGGCGGCGCGGCGAGGTGCCGATGCCCTCCCGGCGTCGCCCGGTCGCCGACGTCGTCCGTCCGGCCGCCTCGGACCTCGCCTTGCGCTTCCCGCGGAACAGAGAAGAGAGGAAGCGAGCAGCAGCAGGAGGAGGCCGACTGGCGCCCCCGCGAGGAAGGAGCGGGTACGAACAGGATGGTCGGACCGAGTACGAGCGGGAACTGGCCGATGTCCAGGACGCCCGGGCGACGCTCCGCCGCGCGCTCGTGAACAAGATGGGGCTCCGCGTGCTGCTGTTCGAGCGTGACCGAGGGGGGGCTACGCGACTTCCTCGAGGGGCACGGCGTCGACTACGGCCCGTTCGGCGACGACGATCGAGACTTCGCCGAATCGTATTCCGAGTTCCGGGCCCGGTTTGACTTAGGCGGCGACGGTGAAGACGGAGAGGAGGAAGAAGATGTGGCGACGTGCCTCAAGGCGGTGGAAGCGCGCACCACCCCGACAAGTGGAGGAGCGACGCCGACCACGGACTGTCGGGGGAGGAAGCAATGGAGAGGTTCCGTCAGGTTCAGGACGCGTACGACCGGTTGATGAAGTTCGACGACAAGAGTGAATTTGCATGAACGTAAAGAAATGGCTGTGTTGGGCCGAACGAACGAAGCGCCAATAAGCTCCTCTTCCAGCCACATGCATTCAAGTACCTTTCAGAATCCTATGTTCTGACCATTCTTCTCCGTTTCAACTGTCAAATAATGACAGGAGGGCCTCCTGGCCGTGACTGCCGGTGAAATTGTGGCAACTGATCTCTGCAAGTCAAGGTTTTCCCCCCATTCCTGCTTAGGACACTTCTGGCTGCAATTTTGAATTCGCTGGGGTGAACCATGTTATGTTGACTAAGTTAGGGGTGCCTAAAGAAAATAAAAATGGACAAGAATAGCAATCTACATAAGAATATTGGTTCTGACCTGGTGCAAATGCCGAAGCAATCACCGTATTAGTAGTCCCCGTCTTGACCTGGTACAATGCCAAAGTAATCCCCGTCTTCTTCACTCTCACAATTGTATTCTTCTAGGGTGAATAGTTCACCAAAGATTTCTGCCTCGAAATCACCATGAGACAGAAACTGCACCACCTCATTGATTATGATTTCCGCTCCACAGCTGATCCTTGCTTCCATCCTACGACTAATTCCTACACTTGAATCGTCCAGACTGCACTTCCAGAGAGCAAGCTCGAGCAGGACTGTTGCCTCCTTGAGCTCCCACCTTTTCATCAGCTTCCAAGCAGGTCCCACTTAGCGCTGCCACAACTGATATTCACCTTCTTCAGCTTCCACGTCGCCACAAAACTCCAACGGATGGAAGCTATCAATCATTTCATTGATCTTCGTCTGCCGAGTCGAAGTCAGGGTGTTCATCTTTATCATGCGCTGCTGGACAGCTTTCCTTGCAAACCAGCGATACACTTCGATCGACATGTTTGAGTTCTGGTGGACCTTCATCGGAAACAGATCTTCCCAGTCCAAGTCAAGTGCGGGAAATATCCTCTCGAGATAGTCGGAGAAGACTTTCCATGTCTGTAGAGCTGGCACATTGTCCTCAACTGCTGCGTCGATTAGCTCAAGATTCAGTGGAAGCTCTCCCATTTTGACAAACGGCTCGAATAGCAAATAAAAGACCTCTTCGGACGCGTCGCTCAGAAGTGCATAGTCCAAAGCTGTCCTACCAAAGATGTCCCGATCCATCAGAGCCCCATGACATCTGGATATCAGTAGCTGGAAGAGACGGATATCATGATTCGTTGAGCAGGCTACAATGTGCAGCGGCGTCATGCCAATGCAGTCTTTTTCAAGCAAGGCCTCGACATTGTCCCCCAGACACTCTCTGACTTGTTCAAATGTTACTTCTGTGTGTTGATTTGAGTAATCAAAGCAGATTTCGTGCAGGGGCAGTTGCTTGAACCTTGATTTCATTCTGTTCAAAGTGCATCCTTTATCATTGAATTCACCAAACGTTTTTATGTAGACGTCTTCTGCCATGGTTGAGTTGGGTGTAATGGATAAGTTACTGATGAAACGGCCAGGGAGAAATAACGCCTTCCCATCGGGTTCACTGGACCTCGGTATATTCATACGGAGCAAAGATGGAATTTCGACACAGCCTCCGCCTCTTTCAGCGTACCCGATCAGTCTTGTGTCATCGCCGACGATTTGAATCGACTTCAGCTTCTCAGCCAAGATAGCAGAAACGTGGAGTTCCTTGCAGTGCAGAGGGCTAGCGAATTGCCGTAAATTGCACCCATCCATAGCGCCAGACCCAATAGTTTCCACTGTGGATGGTAACGTATCGATTGACAGATTTCTGCACCCGCGAAACGCCAAGTATTTAATGTTCTTTATCCCTTCGTGCATGACGATGGTTGAAAGACCATAGCAGTACTCAAATGCTTTGTCGTTAATACTTTCAACTGTGACTGGCAGATGAACATCTTCCAGCGAATAGCAAAAGAAAAAAACAGATTCCTCGATTGCTACCAGGCCAGTGTGGGCCAAGTCCGCTCTTGTCAATCTCTTGCAATTTTGGAAGGCACTTTTACCCAAGGAGCTCAGAGATTTTGGGAGCTTGATTTTCGTCAGCGACTCGCAATTAGCAAAAGCTCCCCTGCCGATAGTGATGGCACCGATGCGGCTATCCTCCGGAAACTCTACGTGATAGAGCTTGTCGCATTGGGCGAAAGCATATTCGCCTAAAGTCTTCACTGACGTCGGCATTCGTACACATTCCAGTGACGAGCATGAATAAAATGCGCGGTCCCCAACCTCGACCAGCCCCTTGTTGAGCTCGACGGCCATCAATCGTGCTCGTGAGCTGAACACCCTTGCCGGCAGCACGGTGACATCGTCGGACACCCTGACGTGGGTTACGTCATCTGGAACTTCAGCTTCGCCTGTGTAGATCCAATAATGATCCTCCTCGACCTCTTCCTCGACCTCGACCTCTTCTTCTGCCGCCTCCATGTTGTTGTGCCTTCCCCTTTGCTTTCTGTACGACCCTCCGCTCCTCCAGCTTAGTTTGCGCGAACTTCCTCTGTCCGTGCTTCCTTGCTTGGCCACTCTAGCTAGAGCTAGCCCTCCACCTCCTACATGCCGCGACAAGCTGGGAAGAACAGAAGAACTCGCGTGGCTCCTGGACCTGGAGGCCTGGCGTATTGCAGATTGCAGAGAGACAAAGGCCAAGAGAAAGTCTTACGTGCTTGTGGCTCCCGATATGGCGGACAATTATGACAGAGCAAAGAGTCTAAAGTCGCCAGGAGATGCTGAGGTGGTCGCTGAGCTGCGGGGGAGAATCGCCGAGCTCGAATCGGCAGTAAGAAACAAAGAAGTTGCACTGCGGGGAAGGATCGCCGAGCTCGAATACGCGAACGAACAGCTTCGTCGGCGCGGGCAAGGAGAAGGTAACCACGAGGTGCTACCGGTTGTCGTCGCCGCCACGGTCGACCTGTCCCGAGTTGATACTAGCATCGTTAGGCATGTGACTTCGTTCCTTGCCTCATCACGCGAGCTGCTAAAACTGGCCCTGACGTGCAAATCTTTCGGGTGGCGCCAGCCCACATCGACTCTGAACTGGTCGCTGGTTGAGGAGGTTGCACGGCAGGCAGCATGCTCGATGGCCACTGAAGAGGAGATGGGCTGCCTCCCTCAATATGTCAGGGGCACGGCGACGTGGCTATCAATCCTCCACAGATACGAGCACCTGCTGATGTTCGATGTCCTTCTCGGGGGCTTCATCGAACACCGAAATGGGGACAAAACTGCAGTTTGCGCAACAGGCGGTTTTTTTAGCTACAGTGTTGCGGTATCGAGCAGCTATGTCATGACTTCGGGGGCCCACTATGCCGAATTCCTAATCACTGGTAAACCTTATATCGGAATCGTGAGGCCAATGCCAGGTCTGGACGCTGATGCATACCACGAAGGAGAATTTTGTTTCATTGGCATGGCCAGACTTCAGCCTGACTTTCTCGTGCAAAGATCCGATGATTGGGGCGACGGTGAAGTTCATGCATGTGAATACTACAAATATGATGGAGGCGTGAACTGGACCGATTGGGATGATGACAGAATTGATGAAGAGTGGGAAGGGAGGGAATCTCGTCAATCAGGCGATACTGTTGGAATGCTGCTGAATTTGGACGAGGGCACATTGACTGTCTGCAAGAACAATCGCCGTCTTGGCGTGATAAAGGATGGGCTTTCGGGGCCGTACTGCTGGTACGTCTGTTTGGGCAAACACCCAACAGTTACCGACGCAGTTTCAATCAAAAGAGGAGAGGCACCCTGCTCAATTCGGACAGAGCAACGGCAACCTAATCGCATTGTCCTTTGATGCGTTGTAGACCTTTCATCAAATAGTTTCGATAATTGAATAGTTTCAATAATTGTTTACCTTCCAACGTCTAGGTTGGGTCCTCTCCTGCTCAGCTCTTTGTATACTCATCATCGACGGCTCTGAACTGGTCATTGGTCGAGGGGTCGTGACGTCGACTCTGAACTTGTAATTGGTCGAGGAGGTAGTGTGTTCAAGGGCCTCCGACGATGAGATGAGTTCATCTCCTGGATATGCCAGAGGCACAACCACATGGCTGTCAATTCTGCACAAATTAAATTGGAGCACCGTTGGTGTTTGATGTCCTGCTAGGAGGCAACATTGAAAATCTAAACGGGGACAAAGCTACAGTTTGTGGGATCAATGATGATGATGAATTTGGTACAGCGTTATCGAGCAGTCATGTCATCAGTTCGGGGGTTCACTTCGCTGAATTCCAAACCACTGGAACACCACTGATTGGGATTGCCAGTGCCAGGACTAGGCGCTGGCTATCGTATGTTGATTTCTCTTGCATTTGCGATTCAAAACGTATATTGATTTTCTTTAGCAAAAATCCGTGGTGGGGTCCAGGATTTTGCCTCTGCTGTCCCCCCTGATTTGAGGAGTAACAGCGATCCCATGGTATCCTCTGCTTGTTTTCGCCAAATATCCAGCTTAGGAGAGATACTTTGGAGAGTCTATGGACCCTTCAGAAACATATTTGGCGGTTTCCCTCGACGGACATGCGTGTGGTGTTTTCCTCCTATGTAGGAAGTGTGTTCAACATAGGTTTGGGATCCAAAATCATAGCAGGGTGCCCACAAAAGCGTCTCGAGTGGATGCCAGTAGTTCAAGAACGGCTATGATTCGCATGTGCCTTAGATGGCGCAGCGAGTCCTGAAAATAAAAAATGTACAATCCAGATTAATTACATACAGCAGACCCATTTATTGGTCGCCTCCTGCGGATGCACGAAACGTCCGCCAAAATTTTCAACCCCTCTTTCACTATCTTTGCCGTGTTGGGCCGACCAATGAGCCTAACTAATAGCGGCAAAGCTGTCGAAACGAAGGACTACATTTTGCGCTATCGCAGTCGCACGGTTGCATCAGAAGGGGTCTCAGCCTGCTGTCAGACCACTCAAATACAAGCCAACTCAGAATATTTCGCATTCCACTGATCCGGAGCTCTTCTGCTCATAGCTAGCTCTAGCTACGGTACCTATCGCGCGAGCGAGATGAGGAACGATTTTATCTAGCGTTGCTGACAAAATCGTCGAAAGATCGCGCCTCAAACGTTTGGGTTCTGTCACTCAAATCGCTATCTTTGACGTGATGGCCAAAATGCTTTGTGCAAGGGCCTCAGAGAGCTGAGGCCCACGTCTCACATACAGTATTCGTTGTGAGGTGCGGGGGCAGGGCCCCACTCTTCTTGTGAGGTCCTTGGAAGGGTGACCTATACGATACCAAGATCAAGAGCCGTGCCCCAGCCGATTTGGACTCGTTGTGTCCTCTCATCGAGCCCTAAATTCCACAGATCCTCAAAATCGAGACGTGCCTCATCCGACCACCTGGACTGATGCTTGGGGGGGATACTCATCAAAAATTAGGGGAAGATACCGGTGTTTTGGCTTATGAGGGACTACAAGTGGAAGATTTGGAGGGGACAAAATCGATTTACGTTGCGTGTCCCTCTCACAGTCACCCACATGGCGTCAGGGAACCCGATCGTGTAGGTAGGACGTTTTAAACGCTAAGAACAATCGACGTCTAAGCATGATGGAAGGATGGACTTTCCGGATCAATAGCAAGTATCATTATTTGGCCGGATATTTCACACATTTATTTGCTCGTAGCTAGCGCCAGCTCTTGGCTTTTGGTTTGTATAAAAAAAGGCCGTGTGGTTTGGGGTTTTCGACCAAAACTCTGTCCCGGTATGATTTCAACGTACAAATCGTACGCTAGTAGCTACAAGCTAGAGCGCCGACCGCTCCGCGCAACAACATGACAACATCGATTGGACATTCCTCGGCCAATAGTGGGATTTTGACAACATTTGAGACATCTGACGACATCTCACATGTATGTTGAATACAGCCGTGCATCTAATTGCCCAAAATTAGGCCGTCGAGATTTGTCAGTCTTATAACAAGCGTTTACATGAAGCGCTCCACAAAATCGTCCGTAGTTTTTTTCCTGATCGATTTCGCGCTCCGGTGATTGCTTCATTGTATTCACCATGCCATTTTTCGTCTAGATCAATTGTCCGGCAGGGTAACGGCACATCTCTGTTGATGTCTTCTCTGCTTCGGAGTTTGCAGTATCGATCTTGTGTGTCGGCGCGTCGCTCGTGCTTTTTGTTAGCGTATCGTAGTTTGGCATTTGTACGGTGAAAACATACTGCGGGCAGAGTTTTGGAAACCGCACGGCCTTTAAAGTCCACCTCGTGAAAAATCCGCTGCAGTCATGTCCTTGCCTTTGAATTGAGTGGCCTCAACTGTGTAATGGATTGGGGGGGGTTGCTGAGTTTCATTGGATTGGTATTGTGTGCAGCCAATATCCTTTTTTCTCTCGACCGCCTATCTCTTTGTTGTTAGGGGTGCATACCTGACCTACGCACCTCAGATGACATCTAGTGTACCCCCCACTTTGGCCTTTGAACGTACCCCCATGTTGAAACCGAGCAACACCATTCGAAAGAGCACCCCCGAATTAGTCATAGTGCATACTTCAACCTTGGTTGTCCGACAACTACCATCGATTCCACGACTCAAAGATACGATGATGTTCAAAATCTTTTCATGCACCTCGGATTCCATTTTCTCGGATCTGCTTGATGGACACCAAAACGGCGGCCCTGGGCTCGGGCTGGGGCGCGATCCTCCAGGCAACTACCATCCCTTGACCTGCCCGGCGGCGGTATCCGTCGACGATGATCCAGAACCGACAACGAGGCCTCGCCCTCTCGACCTCTGAGGATGATGCACCCAAAAATAGCCTCCAAACAGCCACAAATCTCGCCGTACGTCGGCCGGCCGAAGGCCCTGAGCTCGGGCCGGGGCGTGATCCTCCAGGCAACTGCCATCCCTTGACCTGCCCGGCGGCGGCAACCGCCGACAATGATCCACAACCGACGAACAGCCACGTCAACCACTATCAACCGTCATCTCAAGCTAGTGGCTTCTAGTAGAACACTCGTCGTCCTTCCACGGCCTCGACCGGCCATACGGCGGCCCACCTCGCCGAGGGATCATCGCCCACTATCAATACGACAATAAACCAGCGTCGGTTGCCTCAGGGAACGCGGGGATGAGGCGAACGACCTCAAAACAACGTCGGAAGGAGGTGCGGGATCGTGCGGAAGGGGGTCGAAAATGACGATGGCGCCGTTCACGATGTAGGAGGCGGACGAGGACCGGAATTCGAGTTCATAGACTAACATTAATATAGGAAAACGAGTTCTGATCATCCGCTTGAGCATCGGCGATGATATTCACAAGGTCTAGAGTGTGCCTTTCCGCTGCCGACGGGGGCTCCGCGACCCGATGAGCTCACTTTGAGCCTACCAAGGAAGCCCCGAACGGACTTCTGAGCGGAAACCGGGCATGTAGCCGACCCATACACCCCCCGAGCAGGTTCCTATCAGCATTTCCCCATCAGAACGTCGTCATGGTGGAGGAAATGGAAGATCCGATAGGGTGTCTTCCGAGGTGCATAGCACTATTATCCGCACAGAGAAAATTTTTTGATTTCCGATCATTTAATACCACGATGTAAACGCGAATAAAAGTGATCCACTTCACCGAAGTCCACAGTTGCAATAACCCACTGAAGAAGTTGAATCGAAAGCAGTCTGTCTACTGCTTTGGGCACTAGCAACATAAATCTAGGATGTATTACGCTTGTCTCTAAGTCAACCCAAAACAATACCACCACGCGACAGCTACGCAGCTCGGTACTCTCTTCCCCTGCCACCTGCCACCTGCCACCTCCACTTGGCCACTTGCCACTTCCACTTCCACCCTACCCCGACAAGCTGGGAAGAACAGAAGAACTCGCGTGGCTCCTGGAGGCCTGGCGTTTTGCAGAGATACAAAGGCCAAGGACAAAGTTCTTACGAGCTTGTGGTTCCCGATATGGCGGACAATTATGACAGAGCAAAGAGGCTAAAGTCTTCAGGAGATGCTGAGGTGGTCGCTGAGCTGCGGGGGAGAATCGCCGAGCTCGAATCGGCAGTAAGAAACAAGGAAGTTGCACTGCGGGGAAGGATCGCCGAGCTCGAATCCGAGAACGAACAGCTTCATCGGCGCGGCCGGCGAGAAGAAGGCAGCCACGAGGTGCTGCCTGTCGTCGTCGAAGTCTTCGTCACCACCGCGGTCGATCTGTCCCGCGTCAACACGAGCATCGTCACCCTCATCTCTTCTTTCCTCGATAAAGGCCGTGCGGTTTGGGGGTTTT
>JAAMXK010001468.1:0-10923 GCA_019693575.1 Thalassiosira oceanica | reverse complement strand
GCACCTTCAAAGTTAAGGTGTAAAATTTTACACCTTAATTTTTGAGCCGGGGTTAAGTCAAGCAAAGATCGACGGCACAACCCAGCTCCTCATCAAGTTAAACATGCAGTTGAGTGACTTGCTTTTTCCCAAGCTGTCCCAAATATCATGCTTCTGGCACCGCTTTGCATTGGTCAGCTCCAAGTATGGATCTGTCAGCTCATGGATGTCATCTACGCACCCAACATTATTCAACTTGTCCAGTATCACCGGGATCAGCTGGGCCGGAACACCGCCAAGAAGAGCAGTGTTGATGAACAAATCTTCGTTGGATAGAGCGAGCATCGCAACTATCTTGCTCCATTTGTTCACGGAGGCAGATTTGTAGCTGTTTAAGACTGATATGTCTGGTTCGAGCCCGTGAACTCTGCAGGTGTGATTTGACGCGGCGCACGAGGACAGACTCAAAACGTCAAAAACTGCACGAAGAAACGCAAGCCTCCCGTCCTCTGTCATCCTGCAGTTCTCAAGCAAGATATGACTCAGATGAGTGTTACTTGAGAGCGCATTGGCAGTAATGTTGCGTCCGCGTCGTTGAACTGATTGTTGTCTAAATTTAGACGAGCTAGAGATGGGTTGGAGTTCAGGAACTTGGCGATGACAGCAGCCTCCCGCGAGGACATCACATTGTCATTTAAATTGAGTAATGCATCTTGTTTTCTGACAGCAGTGTTGGACCCGAGGATCATCTTGAGCGTGTGGGTGTCTATCCTGTCATCCAAGCAATTCTGCAGTTCAAGGCTGTTCATAAAGTGGTCTCCCGCATTCCTTGCCATTATTGCGGCGCATACCGCCTTCACATCCTCTCGAGCAAACTTGATGTCTCCAAAGCCGACTTCAGTAATGAAGTGATTTGCTTGCAATACTTTCTTAGCAAAGTTGGCCATGTCTCCAGCGTGATGGTTATTCTGGAAATAGACATACTTTATCCTTGACTGTTCGAAGGCGGGGCGAAGTATGTCCAGGACGGACTTTGGCAGTTCAATTGAGTGGATTTCGACTTCGAGGTATTCGTCATCGGCGTGGTATTCAGACCAATGCTTCAGTGCTGCGGCGAGCTCTTTCCAGTATGGCACCAGCAACTCATCGTGGCCCGCACGGATAAAGCTTCCGTCTTCATCTTGAAGGTCGAATTCGATCTTAACGATTTTCCCGTCGGACTCGTTGTCACTGCTTACTGTTCCCATCATCAAATCGTTAATGCTTCGCTTCATTCCGTCAAAAAGATTTTCCATCGCATCCGCATATTCCTCGCTGTGTCCCCGATCGAGCCAGTTCTGACGGGGTATTCCTTCAATTACGTACGCCCACTGCAGTGCGGAATTCAAACCCTTTACCTCACACTTAAACGCCGCCGCACAAGAAGACTAACTAAAGTCGATAATGCGAATGGAATATCTCGGCCGGGACATGGACTTTGTTCCTATTTCAAAGTTGCTACGCTCTAGTCAGACCATTTCCAGATCGTGTTCGCAGCGGTTTGGCCTCGATCGACCTCCTGGATCGTCGGCAATTTTACAGTGTCCTTATAGCGCGGCGATCGACGAATTTGTCGGCTAAGCAATTTCAAGTCAATTCAAACGGACTTCAGAATCGTGATCGTCACCTCAAATAACCCCCAAAACAACATTGTCCGGGTCATCTACATCGATATTCCAACTTCCCGTCAATCTCCCAATCAAGCACGTCGGACCCTCGTGCTTTGGCTTTCGCTAGCTAGCGCTAGCTAGCGTACGATACCCGAGTGATTTGTACGGCGAAAACATACCACGGCAGTAGTTTTGAGCCGCGCACGAGCTTTGTAAAGGCCATGCGCGGCTCAAAACCCAGGCTGTGGTATGTTTTCGCCGTACAAATCCTACGATATCGTACGCTAGCTAGAGCTAGCTAGCGCTAGCTAACGAAAGCCAAAGCACGAGGGTCCGACGCGCCGGGGAGATTGATGGAAGATTGACGCCGCAGAGTCGGAATATCGATGTAGATGATCCTCTGTGGGTTATTTGAGGTGCCGATCATGATTCAGGAGTCTGTTTGAATTGAAATTGCTTAGCCGACGAATTCGTCGACCGACGCGCTGTAACGACACTGTAAAATTGCGGACGATCCTGACGGTCGATCGACGCCAAACCGCCGCGACAGCGATCTGGAAACGGTCTGACTAGAGCATAGCGACTTTGAAATAGGAGCAAAATCCATGTCCCGGCCGAAATAAGCGAGTGCGGTTCAAAATTTGGAACTAGCTACAGCTAGCTAGAGCAAATAGTTAGAGAGCCACGCCCGCCAACATGGCAGAGACAGATGGCGACTGTCGGCCCCGGATGGCCTCCCCCCTTTGTACCGACACCGGTCCCTGGCGAGGTCTCCCCCGCTTGTCGCGTTCAGAATGGCCAAGTACAAGTATGGGGAGCTTCGACTACTCGCGGCCGCAGGGCTGCATGCTGTGATACAGGGTGTCGCCGAGGTCACCAACCATCGCCCGTAGACGGGTAGAGGGCGGATCGGTGGCACAGGAGCCAGCAGTTGGACCATCTACGTCCGTCGATGCGAGGAGGTCGCCAGGGATGGCGTCCTACGGCCCCGGTGGAAGCTCGATCGTCCACCTACCTACAGAGCCTCGGCAGACAACAGGTGTATTGCAGGTGAAAGCTAGGTGAAAGGTCGACTTTTTTGGCGGCGGTTTCATATGCGTCGCCCGTTTGCGACTGCATCAGGAATAGCCTCAAATGGTTATAAGAACTTTCGGTCATTCCCTAACTACTCATGGACGAAAAATGGGAACACAAAGCGTTCCCTGATACTTAAGACTAATCACGATGGTATCTCCCTAAGTCAAGTACTAAACCTTACGCGGGCGACAAGGCGCAGGCGCCGGCGGCAGGCGATCCTCTAATGATAGCGGAACAACTGGCCAAAATGGGCGTCCGTCCGTCCGTCTGCTCGTTCGTTCTCACCAAAAGCGACTGAGAAGCGAGCGGCCAAAAGCGACTGAGAAGCGAACGGCTCTGTGCGTTACTTACTACCTTGGGTACCTCCTGGAAAAGGTGCTGCAGAGGTGTTACGGTAGTGAAACCGGAGTAGAAGTAAAGTCCAAGCCGATATCCAACTTCTACCCCGAGAGACCAACCACAGACGTCAATGCACCATGAGACCATGAGAGACTCGCCACGCCTCTAACCGCCGAACGACGGGAGAACGAGGAGGTCACGTTTCTTCCGCAATCCTGGCACTACCTCTGAAACGGCCCCTTACTTTTCCCTCTCTCGTACAAGGCCACCCGGGCCCGACAGAACCCGGCGCCGACGCGGCAGTACGATACAATAGCCGACGCACTTTGACGCACCAATGCACCATGAGACATCGCAACGCCGCCCTTCGCACCACCCCGCCTGCACTCCACAGGAGATTTCGCCGCCACCCGTCACGCCGACTCGTCGACACCACCGCCCGGGCCCGCTGACACGACTGCCTCTAGAGACTCTATCACCCAGTGACAGTGACAGCTATCTGACTACCAGCTACCAGCACGCACGATCCTGTTCTAGAGAGGCTCGAACCGCAAGGTCAATTTCGACGAAAACTCAGGCGCACCATTGAAATGGAGATAGGGGCAGATGGGGACACTGCTTGAGTCACTTATTTTTAGCAATATCGGGTGAATGGAGATGTTATTCCGGTCAGTCAGATCTGAATATCTACTAGAGTTATCGATGGCGCAAAGCACAGGACAACTACGTCAGCATATTTTATTTTCATGCAGTATTCCAGAGCAAAAGAAATTCTGAATAGAGGACAGTACAACCATCAGACTTGATTTATCTGCAGCAAGTACAATTGTGATAGGATGGAGGCGCTAAGTAAGTTTGAAGAAGAGATGTGGCTTGGCATTATGTGATAGCCTCAATTCTATCATCTACCACACACCTTACACTCTACAAACGACATTCTTCGAATAAGTCATAAAGGTCGAATCTGGGATGGAGTTGGTGTAAGGCCTCAAGAAGGAGAAGGACGACCATTTCGACCAGCTTCGTGTTGGACGCCGTGCGCGTTCAGCTCGAGCTCGTGGGGTTTTTCGAGCGGACGTACGACTCCGGCCTGACGATGAATGTTTCGACGGAGACGATGAATGCTTTGGCGGAGGACGGGTAGTTAGACCTCCAAGTGCAACGGCGTTTCTTGATGATACGGTCGTTCCGCCCAGCGAGGCCCCCGAAGCCAGGCGATGGTGGGACCGATCCCGGCGAGCACGACGACCGTTCGATGAGGTACGGCGGCTACTTCGCACCGAGTTGGATTTGATCCGGTCAATCCGGGCTATGCTCGCCAAGAAGAGACGTAACTTAACGCTCTCGAATTTTGGTCCTAAACAAACAGATATTGTAGATTAGTTCAATCAAACTCTCACCGGTTAAAGATACACATTACCCCCTTGTTCGTCTCCTGTTTTGAGTGTAAAGATAAACTCTGAATTGTGGAAAAGGCTCTACTAGACATCTTTGGGCCCAAAGATTGGGTAAATATATTGCATACACTAAGACCATGTCTAACATGGTCGGTCTTTGGAAGATAATCATATTCTAGTATATATCCCAATCTTTGGGCCCAAACAGCAATCTAAAAGACATCGGACCCTGAAAAATGCACCATATCTTTGATATTTTACTGAACTTTTAAGCAACAGATAACCGTATGAAAGGCCAGTTAATAGAAACCTTTTGAATTGGCAATTCATTTGTCTTTACTTAATCAGATTGGCGCTCATCGCAAGGTCAAACAAAGATCGACGGCACAACCCAGCTCAACAACAAATTGTGCATGCAGTTGAGTGACTTCGATCTACCCAAGTTGTCCCAAACGTCATGCTTCTGGCACCGCTTTGCATTGGTCAGCTCCAAGTATAGATCTGTCAATTCTCGTTCGTCGTCTGTGCACCCATCATCAGTAACCTTGTCCAGCACCAACGGGATGAGCTGGGCCGGAACACCGCGAAGAAGAGCAGTGTTGATGAACGAGTCTTCGCTTGATAGAGCAAGCATCGTAACTATCTTCCTCCATTTGCTTACAGAGGCAGATCCGTAGCTGTTTACTACTGATATGCCCCGCACGAGCCCCTCAACCCTGCAGGTGTGGTTCGCCGCGGCGCACGAGGACAGGCTTGAAACGTCGAATATTGCACGAAGAAACGCAAGCCTCCCCTCATCTTGAATCCTACAGTTTTCAATCCAGATATTCCTCAAATGAGTATTTCTGGAGAGCGAACCGGCCAGTACTGCTGCATCGGCATCGTCGAACCGATTTTCATCTAAATACAGATGAGAAAGAGATGGGTTGGAATTCAGGAACTCAGCGATGATGGCAGCCTCCCGCGAGGACATCCGATTCTGAATTAAACCCAATCGCACTATTTCACTAGCTCTGGTGACAGTCCTGGTCCTGAGGATCATCTTGAGCGTGCAGGTATTAATCCCGCCTTCAAAGCAATTCGCCAGTGTGAGGATTTTGATGAAGTGACCTCTGACATTCCTTGACTTGATCGCATCACAAAGTGTTTCTACACCCTCCTCATTAAACTTGATTTCACCAAAGGCGACTTCAGTAATGAAGTGATTTGCTTGCAATACTATCTTTGCAAAGTCAGCCATGTCTCCAGCGTGATGGCTATTCTCGAAATAGACATCCTTAATCCTTGATTGTTCGAAGGCGGGGCGAAGTATGTCCAGGACGGACTTTGGCAGTTCAATGTAGACGATTTTGACGTAGAGGCATTCACCATCTGCGTGGTATTGAGACCAATGTTTGAGCGCGGCGGCAAGCTCTTTCCAGTATGGCATCAGCAACACATCTTGGCCCGCACGGATGAAGCTTCCATCTTCATCCTGGAGGTCGAAATCGAACTTGATCGTGTTCTCGCCGAACTCGTTCTCGCTCACTGTTCCCATTCTCAAATCCTTAATGCTCTGCTTTATGCCGTCCAGAAGATGTTCCATCGCATCCGCATATTCCTCGTCGCGTCCCCGCTCAAGCCAGTGCTGTTGCGGTATTTCTTCAGCGCCGTAAGCCCACTGCAGTGCGGCAGTCAAGTCCTTAATCTCGCACTTCTTTGACTCATTTTCGGCCTGCAGCGCATCGACTTTGGCCTCGAGCTCTTCGACTTTGGCATTGAGCGTGCCGAGTTTGGAATTGAGCTCGCCGACGACGACCTTGTGACTCTGTTTCAGCGCTTCCAGTTCCTCCTGCAGCTCGGCGGTCTTTGCGGCTGCTGCTACTGCGGCATCAGTCGACTTCGGCGATTTCCGGGCCACCACAGATGGCGTGCGAGCAACCTCGTCACCGTCGTTGCCGGTCTTGGCCCGTTTTCGTGACTCGTCCATCGCTCCGCTTGCGATCTTCATGGTCTTCATGGTCGAACGCACAGTCATTTGCGTCCTACCTTTGTCCTCGAGGGCCCACCTTCCCTTCACAGGAAAAGAGTAGGCCTCACAGCTCAGCTAGGGAGCGGCAGAAGTGCGGCAGGAGAGCCAGAGATTCCACAACGTTGGAATGGTGTTCAATCCATACAAGAAGGCGGCGAAGGCGGCGCCCCCCCCTCTTCATTCACGCCCCCCGCCAGACCTCAAGCGAGCCGCAGTCATCCCGGCCAGGACGCCGGCGGCGAAGAACACCTGGCGGGTCGCCAATGCCGCCAATGCAGCGGTTACGACAGCCGCCACTGCCAGGACGCCGGCGGCCAAGGGGGGAGCGTCCGCCGTCAAGAAGACACCGGGCGCATCCCGCGGCGACCCGTCAGCTGCACTCAAAGCGGGAGGGAAGGTGACCCCCACCCCGTCCAAGGGGCTGCCATCCGACAAGGTTCACCCCCCGGCGCGCTCCAAGCCGGCAGCCGGGTCCAAGCCGAGGCAGCCTCAGCCCCCGGCCAAGCGCCGGCCGGCCTCGCTCAAGGGTCAGCTCAAGTCGCAGATCGCCGAGCTGCAGCGGCAGAAGCGGCAGTTCCTCCAGCGGAAGGAGGAGGAGAGGCGCCGCCGGATCCGCGAGAGGGAGGAGGAGAGGCTTCGCAGGGTCAGGGAGGGCGAGCTCCGCCGCCTGGCCGCCGAGCGGGCCCGAAAGAGGGCCGCCGAGGACCGCGCCGAGGTGAGGCGGATCGCGGACGGCCTGGTCCTCGACGTTGAGCGGAGGGTCGAGACGGAGGCCGGGACGGGCGTGCCGTACGGCGTCCGCGAGTGCGTGGAGTCCCTCGCGGCGGGGGTCGTCGCGCGGCGCCGGGCCGAGGATGCCGCCGCGAGGGAGAGGGCGGGGAGGGAGGAGCGGATCAGGGCGCAGCGCCGGGCGCGGGAGCTGGCCCGGCAGCGGCAGCAGCAGCAACAGCAGCGTGCCCACGCTGCGGCCGTGCGGCAGCGTCAGCAGCAGTTGGCCCACGCGGCGGCCATGCGGCAGCGTCAGATGATGGCAATGATGAACGACGGCTACTCGCCGTCGATGATGTCTCGTCCGCTCAACCCCTCCATGCCGATGCACACCGCCTTCGGCTATGCTCCCTGAGCCGCGGCCTCGATATTGGTGATGTATCAGCTCCGGCACGATCGGGCCACATCAGCGCCCACGAGTCGAGTCGCGGGACCGCCCGCCCCTCCGACTCGGACGGGCGCGGCGCTCCTGGAAGCGGCAGCAACAGCAAGAGCAGTCCCACCTGGCCGTGATGGCGCAGCAGCAGCAGTAGCAGCAGTTCGCCCACGCGGCTTCTAATCGACAGATGATGGCCATGATGAGCGCCGTGCCAACCCGTGGCAGGAGCGCTTACACGAGGCGGTCGCGCAAGAAGTGCAGATGTTAACGTACTCCGAGATCCTAACTAGCAGCGGGCTCCTCGACACGTCGATGACGAATGGTCGGGCGCTTTCGCGGCTCCACCGCACGCCCTGACGCTGACAAGCGCGGCTCACCTCCACCCGGACCCGCTGCGCGCGCCCATTCCGTACTCAGGGACTCACCGCGCCCAGCCAGGATCCGATAGTCACGAAGGGGTCTCAGAGCGACTCTCGTTTGTTGTTTCGCTCAGACTCGAGTTTGCGTCGGGTCTTGGGCCTGGTCCGACGAGGAGATGGCTTCCATGAGGGAGCGGAGGCGCTGATGGACGACCTCTACAAACGGCGTTCTTCGTATGACTCGCCAGCACGGTTGATGGCTGGATGGAGTACTACAAGGCCTCATGGAGGAGAAGGACGACCTTTCCGACCGGCGGTCGAGCCGCTTCACTTCGTGATGGTCCCCGTGCGCGGTCAGCTTGAGCTCGCGGGTTTTTTCGCGATGAATGCTGCGACGGAGGACGTTGGTGGACCTCTATGCACAACGGTTCTTCTCGACAGCACGGTGTAGTTCCGCTCGTCCATCTGGCCTAGCGTGAGCGAGCGCGACGACCATTCGATGAGGTATGGCGGCGACTTCGCGCCGAGATTTGATCCGGTCGATCCGGGATATGTTCGCCAAGACTAGGCTTAACTTACTTGACAATATCTAGTTTTGATCCTCAACAAGCAGATAATGAAGATTTGTTGAATCCAACTCTCATCAGCTCGTTCAATATACACATCCCCCCCTTGTTTGTCTCCTATGATATTTTATGCACAGAGATGATCAGCGCATGAAAGGCCTGAAGTCACACAAATAAATTATGGAAACCTGTTAGAAGCCTGTTAAGTTAGTTGGCAGACAAAATCTAAATACACTACATTGAGCGCAAAAAGAGTGACGCTAAATTATCGAATGGTCAAGCAAAGATCGACGGCACAACCCAGCTCCTCATCAAGTTGTACATGCAGTTGAGCGACTTCATTTCACCCAAGCTGTCCCAAACATCATGCTTCTGGCACCGTGTTGCGTTGGTCAGCTCCAAGCATATATCTGTCAGCTCGTGGTCGCCATCTGCGCACCCAACATTATTCAACTTGTCGAGTATCACCGGGATGAGCTGGGCCGGAACACCGCCAAGAAGAGAAATGTTAATGAACGAGTCCTCGCTGGATAGCGTGAGCATTGCAACTATCTTGCTCCATTTGTTTACAGAGGCAGATTTGTAGCCGTTTAAGACTGATATGTCTCGTTCGAGCCCGTGAACTCTGCAGGTATGGTTTGACGCGGCGCACGAGGACAGGCTTGAAACGTCAAAAACTGCACGAAGAAACGCTACCCTTCCGTCCTCTTGAATCCTGCAGTTTTCAAGCCAGATATTCCTCAGTTGAGTGTTATTGGTGAGCGTGCTGGCAAGTAAAGCTGCATCCGCGTCGTTGAACTGATTGTTGTCTAAATTCAGACGAGCAAGAGATGGATTGGAGTTCAGGAACTCGGCGATGACGGCAGCCTCCCGCGAGGACATCACATTCTCATTCAAATTGAGTAATGCATCTCGTTCTCTGACAGCATTGATGGACCCGAGGATCATCTTGAGCGTGTGGGTGTCTATCCTGTCATCCAAGCAATTGTCCAGTTCAAGGCTGTTCATAAAGTGATCTCCGGCATTCCTTGACTTGATTTCACCACATATTGCCTTCATGTCCTCTCGAGCAAACTTGATGTCTCCAAAGCCGACTTCAGTAATGAAGTGATTTGCTTGCAGTACTTTCTTGGCAAAGTTGGCCGCGTCTCCAGCATGATGGTTATTCTCGAAATAGACATCCCTAATCCTTGACTGTTCGAACGCGGGGCGAAGTATGTTCAGGACGGACTTTGGCAGTTCAATGTAGATAAAATCGACCTTGAGGTATTTGCCATCGGCGTGGTATTCAGACCAATGTCTGAGCGCGGCGGCAAGTTCTTTCCAGTATGGCATCAGCGACTCATCATGATCCGCACGGATAAAGCCTCCGTCTTCGTCTTCGAGGTCGAAATCGATCTTAACGATTTTTTTACCGCCGAACTCGTTGTGTACCACTCTCCCCAACCTTCCCATCCTCAAATCCTTAATACTCTCCTCCATGCTGCTCAGAAGATTTTCCATCGCATCCGCATATTCCTCGTCGTGTCCCCGCTCGAGCCAGTGCCGACGGGGTATATCTTCAGGGGCGTAGGCCCACTGCAGTGCGGAATTCAAACCCTTTATCTTGCACTTCTGTGTCTCATTATTGGCCTGCAGCGCATCGACTTTGGCCTCGAGCTCTTCGACTTTGGCATTGAGCTTGCCGACTTTGGCATTGAGCTCGCCGACGACGACATTGTGACTCTGTTTCAACGATTCAAGTTCCTCCTGCAGCTCGGCGGTCTTTGCGGCTGCTGCTGCTGCGGCATCAGTCGACTTCGGCGATTGTTGAGCCTCCTCAGATGGCGTGCGAGCAACCTCGTCGCCGTCGTTGCCGGTCTTGGCCCGTTTTCGTGACTCGTCCATCCCTCCACTTGACCTTTGCGCACTCCGTTCGATCTTCATGGTCGAAATGACGTGCGGATTGAGTCCTACCTTTGTCATCGAGGGCCCCCACTTCCCTTCACAGGAAAAGAATAGGCCGCGAAGACGGGATGACCAGATCACCAGAGAGCAGAGATTCCACAACGTTGGAATGGTGTTCAATCCATACAAGAAGGCGGCGGCCAAGCCGCCGGCATCGGTGGCACCCCCCCTTCAGTCACGCCCCCCGCCGGGCCTCAAGCGAGCCGCCGTCATCCCGGCCAGGACGCCGGCGGCGAAGAACGCTGGGCGGGACGCCAATGCCGCAGTTACGATTACGACAGCCGCCACTGCCAGTAAGACGCCGGCGTCCGCGCCGCCGGCCAAGGGGGGAGCCTCCGCCGTCAAGAAGACACCGGGCGCATCCCGCGGCGACCCGTCAGCTGCACTCAAAGCGGGAGGGAAGGTGACCCCCACCCCGTCCAAGGGGCTGCCATCCGCGGCCGCCGACAAGG
>JAAMXK010001467.1:0-13287 GCA_019693575.1 Thalassiosira oceanica | reverse complement strand
GAGACAGCAATGGTTGCCTTTTTTATTCGCTCCATACAGGCAACTTTTCTTGATCTGAATTGAAAATACGCCCGCCGATGCCGATGTCTCGCACGATGCTCGTCCTGCGTCCACTCGAAGAGTCTCAAGCACCCAGACTCATCAGCGCAGACCAGCATTCCATCCACGTCAATCAGGCACGTCGCCGCACTACTGGCGTTGCCGGACTCGGGCGGCACAACCTCTTGGACCGGCGGTCCTGCGTTGGAATGGAACCACACCCTGACAAGCCTTGACTCGCGAGCGAGCTGGTTCGCGATCGCCTCCTCCCGGTCCATCGCCTCCCGCCTCCTCTGCCGCTCGGCTTCGTTCTGCGGGACCAGGCGGAACATACCCGGGTCCGTCTGTCGGGTGACTCGAGAGCAGGCCGCCATGTACGAGGTGCCACCTGCCATCCGGCCGGTCGCCAGCGATGCGGGCGTCGTGCCAGGGTGAACATCGACCCTGGCCAGGGGATCCCCGACCTCGGTCCAAAGGCAGACCGATCCGGCGCCCGAGGAGACGAACGCCGCGTGACGGCCTCCGCCGTCTGTGCCGGTGTTCACCGGGGGCGGGAATGCCGCGACGAGGTCGACGGCCGACCCGGCGTGACGCACGTCCTTGAGCATTTGGCAGCGAGACCAGAGGTGTATATGACCGTCATCTGAGCCTGACACAACTGTGCCATTGGGCAGCACGGCGATCGAGGCTATGTAGGCACGGCGAAGTTCCATGCCTAGCGTCATTGCCTCCTCGCCCTTGAGGGTCGGATCGGGTCCGTTCTTCCTCCCGACCAGAGTGTTGTTGATCTGGCGTTGGGGCAGCCCCGTCACGAGCCGATTGTACTGGTAGGCATCCGCCTTGCCATCGTCGCGATCCATTCCGACCTCTCTCTGGAGCGCGACGATGTCGACAGCATCCGCCATCTCGGCGTCGGCATCTTGGCCCCTTCGCAGTCTCCACACCTCTTCCTGAGTCAAGTCCTCCTCAAACAGCGGTCTTTCGTCCAATGACTTTTCGATCAGTTTCTCGGCAGATCCTATGAGCGTCACAACGAAGGGCTTGGCCTTTCCTTTCGAGGGTGGGAATTCGGGCAAGACGGTGTCGTCCTTCAGCGCTCCTTTCCAAAGCTTCGTACACAACAACTTTTGCCGATCTGTGGGGACGCCGGTGAGGCTCTCCACGACTTGCTTCAGGGTTTCGCCATCGGCACCCGCCTCGATTACAAGATCGAATGCTCTCTTGCCCCACTTCAGCTTGGCAGCAGCCATCTCGTCAATAGTCGTCTCGTTCCGCTGGCGCTGACAGGCAGCTGGGCTGGCACCAGTCCTGTCGTCGCGTCGTCCGAGTCGTCGTGCTGTGGTTTGTGGTTTCTCGGGGATGATGGGGGTGACTACGACGACGGACTGCTCTGTTTTTCCCCGCGCCCAGACGGCTGCACCTTGGAACTGTGGTCGATCCCGTCAATCCTTCCTTCCCTTCAGGCTTCAGCGTTTGAGTGCCGGGTTCCTTGTTCTTTGCCCTTCCTTTTCCTTCTTCCTTCTACGTTTCGAAGACTCGGTCGGGACTACCGTGGTCGGGATCAAATGCTGCATGAATGCATGAAGCCGCCCCGTCTGGCGTCGTCTTGCGCTCGGCAGAATAATCGATTCACCAACGCGGACGAGGAAGAAAGCGGCTCCCCGGACTGATGATGATGTCCGGGGGACGAATTCAGAATACGACCCCCGGGCCCCACGGCTCGGCCGCCCATAAAATCACCGGGCATACAATACCGCGAGGAAAGGAGAGATGTCCTCGGCGATGGCGACGATTTGGATTGGGACGAGGGCCCTGGCACCCCTGGTGCTGTTTCTGTCGCTGCTGGCGTCCCCCGCCGCCGGAGGGTCCCTTCGTGGAGGTCGCGGCGCGTCGCCTCCTTCCTCTTCGAGATCGTCTTCCCTCGCCTCTGGTCGGCGGCTCGCTCGCGGCCCCGAGAGTTGTGACCTGCGGCACCAATGCTACGTGCCGGTCTATCGGGACTGCTTTCACAAAACGTCGTTCGAGTGCAAGGCACTTCAGGGGTTCGAAGAGCCGCCATCGCTCCATCCGACGCAGAGACCGACGCAGAGACCGACGCCGACGACGGCCCCAGTTCCGACCCTCAAGACAGTGGTACAGCTTCCGATACAGATCGTCGCGGACAACTTCCTGCGTGAGCTAACGGCGGCCGACCGGTCATTGATAATCAAGTACATAAGTGACACGCTGCGGGACGGTCTTGATGAAGGAGTGGAGCTCATCGCCGTGGAGTTCGCGGGAGTGCTCGCGGGGTCAAGCCACATGGAGTCGGCGAGGTTTCCCCTCCGTATCGCTTTGCAGATCGAGGGCGACATGGCCGACTTTGACATGTCTCACATCCTCGAACTACTCCGGGACAGGGCCCTGAGCAACCTAGAAGTTTATCTCAGGAACCGGCCGGGCGACAATGAAGGCGCGTCTGATCTGTCTCTCGACTTCGAACTCTACAGTTTTGACGATCTTGTGGACGTGGCAACGACTGACGCCCCTTCTCCCGGACCTTCTGAAATCGGATTGCTATTCAAGGACGAGGGGAATGCGAGCTACTTGGAGACCGTGGCCGAATCGATAAGCCATAACGAGACGGCAGCCGAGAATGCGCAAACCTCTGATGAGGACAAGGCAGTCGTTCTTGGAGACGAGAAGAGAGGTCTGGTGTGGTGGGCCTGGGGATTCATTGCCGTGACCGCCCTTGCCGTTGTCCTCTCTTGCGCCAAAGCTGCCTGGTGCTGTTTTCGACCATCAAGGAAGCGTGGTGGGATGTCAAAGGGGGAGCGGCACGCCGATATTAGTCATTTTGTGAGGAACGGCGCGATGGTCGCGCCTGTCGCTTTCGATTGGAGCGAGCAGCAGCTCCAGGGGAGGGAAAAGAGAAAGGCGCGAGAGGTCAATGGCCGGAGAGCACGCGGATTACCCCCACCAGGTTTCAGCAGCGTCGATGTCTCGCGTCGTTCGAACTTAGACTCCTCGCATCGGTCGGATAGAAACTTCAAGGCCGACGTACGGAGGCAGTCTCGTCATCGGGTTAGAAACCAGACAAGAGGGCCTCCCACCCATGGAAGGCGAAGACCCAAGGTGACTAACAGGGTCGATGTCCTCGACGAGGTGCATGAGCAGAGGCCGCGCAAGATCAGGCGTGCGATCAGCCAAACTGAGATAGAGGAGCGTTGGCGCGAGGCTCGGCAAAATGACGAGGAGAGTCTTTGCACTGCCATAGTGCCGTACGTTGAATCCAAGACAAGGCATGGGAACATGGAACCCCCTGGGAAGGACCGCACTACGGCTCGGAATTCGCGGTCCTCGCGGGTCGACCTCGATCAATCTGCAAGGAGCGCTGGCAAGACACGCAAGAGGCATAAGCAGCAAGGGCCTAGGAGGAAGGGGCCGGGGAGGATTCCTAAGGGGACACGAGTTCGAAAGGACGAGATGTTCATCTGTCCGATAACCAAGTTGCCTAGGGTCTCCAGTCCCCAATTTGAACCTACGTTCGGCCAGGAGGACGAAGACAGTCAGCCGCAAGGCGAGACGGTCTGCTCCAAGCCCAGTCATATCGTGTGCGACGCCGGTACGACATGCAATAGCCTCATCTCCATGGGAGGTGCGGATGCTACCCCCACCGCTGCTGGCCAGGATGGCGGCATCAGACTAGGGACGGGTACGCCGCTTCCCCCGCACATGGGCGAGCCGCCACCCCGGAGGAGGGCAGGGAGGTTCGCCGAGATGGCCGCGAGGCTCAGCGTAAAGGACGACGACACTCTCGAGAGTGCACTAGAGTCGATCGACCCATTTCAGTAAAATAGCTATAACGTTTACTCCTACAAATGATTATTCCCGCAAGGGAATGGCTATGTGATAGCATGAACAAACTCTTGCAATTTGCCGCGCTGCTTTAGCTGGCTCGGTGAATGTCTCCGGTCTACGTCTCTCTTGCCCGTGACAAATATCTTCCAAGTCTCGAATGAGTTCACGTTCAACTCGCGGCCTTGCCACTGCGTTCATCAGGAGGTGGTTGGCGGTTCACCTCTCTTGATTCCCGGTGAGCGCGACAACCTTCGGCTTCCGATGAGGTATGGCGGCGACTTCGCGCCGAGTTGAATTTGATCTGGGTGATCTGGGCGATCTGGGCTATGATCGCCAAGACGAAGCATAACTTGACAATCAGGAGTTAAATTCCAAACAAATAGATAGTGCAGGTAAGTTGAATCCAACTCTCATCAACTCGTTGAAGACACACATCCCACCCTTGCGCTTGTACTGAACTTTTAAGCGAGAGATGATCAGCGCAGAACGAGATAAAATATGGAAACCTGTTGAGTTGGCAGGGAAAATTGATCTACATTCGTTTCATTTGTCTTTACTTTAAGCTTTGAAGAGACACCCGGCGACCTTAGCCAAATCATCGGGTGGCAAAAAAGTGACGCCATGAAAGTCAAACAAAGATCGATGGCACAACCCAGCTCCTCATCAAGTTGTACATGCAGTTGAGAGACTTCCTCTCGCCCAAGCTGTCCCAGACATCGTGCTTCTGGCACCGTGTTGTATTGGTCAGCTCCAAGTATATATCTGTCAGTTCGAGGTCGTAATCAGTGTGGTCGTAACCAGTAAATCCGACATTGCACTTATCCAGTATCACTGGGATGAGCTGGGCTGGAACACCACGTAGAAGAGAAGTGTTGACGAACGAATCTATGCTCGATAATGCTAGCATCGCAAGTATCTTGCTCCATTTGTTTCTGGAGGCAGATTGGTAGCTGTTTACCACTGATATGTCTCGCTCGAGCCCACGAACCGTGCAGGTGTGATTTGATGCGGCGCATGAGGACAGACTCGAGACGTCAAAAATTGCACGTAGAAACGCAAGCCTCCCGTCCTCTTGAATCCTGCAGTTTTGAAGCCAGATATTCGTCAGTTGAGTGTTATTCGACAGCGAACCGGCCAGTACTGCTGCAACCGCGTCGTCGAACCGATTGTCATCTAAAATCAGTCCAGCAAGAGATGGGTTGGAGTTAAGGGACTCAGCTATGATGGCAGCCTCCGGCGAGGACATCCCATTGTCATTTAAATTGAGTATCGCTTCTTGTCCACTGACAGCAGTGATGGACCCGATGATGAACTTGAGTGTGTGGGTGTCAATCCCGCCATCAAAGCAATTGGACAGAGCAAGGATTTTGATGAAGTGGTCTCCCGCATTCCTTGCCATTATTGCGGCGCATACCGCCTTCACATCCTCTCGAGCAAACTTGATGTCTCCAAAGCCGACTTCAGTAATGAAGTGATTTGCTTGCAGTACTTTCTTGGCAAAGTTGGCCATGTCTCCAGCGTGATGGCTATTCTCGAAATAGACATTCTCTATCCTGGACTGTTCGAAGGCAGGGCGAAGTGTATCCAGTGCGGCCTTTGGCAGTTCAATGTAGTTGATTTCGACTTCGAGTAATTTGCCATCTGCGTGGTATTCGGACCAATGTCTGAGCGCGGCGGCGAGCTCTTTCCAGTATGGCACCAGTGACTCATCGTGGTCCGCACGGATGAAGTTTTCGTCTTCGTCTTCGAGGTCGAAATCGATCTTAATGGTGTTCTCGACAAAATTATTGTCGCTTACTGTTCCCATCCTCAATTCCTTAATGGTCTCCTTCATGCTGTCCAGAAGATTTTCCATCGCATCCGCGTATTCCTCGCTGTGCCCCCGATCGAGCCAGTGCTGTTGGGGTATATTTTCAGGGACGTACGCCCACTGCAGTGCGGCAGTCAAGTCCTTGATCTCACGCAGTTGCAACTCATTTTTGGCCTGCAGCGCATCGACTTTAGCCTCGATTTCTTCGACTTTGGCATTGAGCTCGCCGACGACGACCTTGTGACTCTGTTTCAACGCTTCCAGTTCCTCCTGCAGCTCGGCGGTCTTTGCGGCTGCCGCTGTTACTGCGGCATCAGTCAACTTTGGCGATTGCCGGGCCACCACAGATGGCGCGCGAGCCACCTCGTCACCGTCGTTGCCGGTCTTGGCTCGTTTTCGTGACTCGTCCATCCCTCCCGCACCACTCCGTTCGATCTTCATGGTCGAAAAATGACTGTGCGGTTGTGTGTCCTACCTTTGTCATCGAGGGCCCCACCTTCCCTTCACAGGAAAAGAATAGGCCTCAAAGCTAGGGAGAGGCAGGAGTGGCAGGAGGCAGGCGGCAGGCTACAGGCTAGGCGCGGCGGCAGGCGGCAGTAGAGCAGGAGCCAGAGGTTTCACAACGTTGGAATGGTGTTCAATCCATACAAGAAGGCGGCGGCCAAGCCGCCGGCATCGGTGGCACCCCCCCTTCAGTCACGCCCCCCGCCGGGCCTCAAGCGAGCCGCAGTCATCCCGGCCAGGACGCCGGCGGCGAAGAACGCCGGGCGGGACGCCAATGCCGTCAATGCAGCGGTTACGACAACCTCCACTGCCAGGACGCCGGCCGCACCGTCCGCGCCGTCGGCCAAGGGGGGGGCCTCCGCCGTCAAGAAGACACCGGGCGCATTTCGCGGCGACCCGTCAGCTGCACCACTCAAAGCGGGAGGGAAGGTGACCCCCACCCCGTCCAAGGGGCTGCCATCCGACAAGGTTCACCCCCCGGCGCGCTCCAAGCCGGCGGCCGGGTCCAAGCCGAGGCAGCCGCCCCCGGCCAAGCGCCGGCCGGTCTCGCTCAAGGGCCAGCTCAAGTCGCAGATTGCCGAGCTGCAGCGGCAGAAGCGGCAGTTCCTCCAGCGGAAGGAGGAGGAAAGGCAGCGCCGGATCCGCGAGAGGGAGGAGGAGAGGCTGCGCAGAGTCAGGGAGGCCGAGCTCCGCCGCCTGGCCGCCGAGCGGGCCCGAAAGAGGGCCGCCGAGGACCGAGCCGAGGTGAGGCGGATCGCGGACGGCCTGGTCCTCGACGCGGTGCGGAGGGTCGAGACGGAGGCCGAGACGGGCGTGCCGTACGGCGTCCGCGAGTGCGTGGAGTCCCTCGCGGCGGGGGTCGACGCGCGGCGCCGGGCCGAGGAGGCCGCCGCGAGGGAGAGGGCGGGGAGGGAGGAGCGGATGAGGGCGCAGCGCCGGGCGCGGGAGCTGGCCCGGCAGCAGCAGCAGCAGCGTGCCCACGAGGCCGTTATGGCGCAGCAGCAGCAGTAGCAGCAGTAGCAGCAGTTCGCCCACGCGGTGTCCACACGGAAGATGATGGCCATGATGAACGACGGCTACGCGCTGACGATGATGTCTCGTCCGCTGGGCTGCTGCACCCCGCCTTCGGCTACGCGCGCCGAGCCGCGGCCTCGATATCGGAGACGTATCCGCTCCAGCACGATCGGGCCACGTCGGCACCCTAGAGTCGAGTCGCGGGACCGCCCGCCCCTCCGACTCGAACGGGCGCGGCGCTCCCGGAAGTGCAGCAAAGGCAAGAGCAGTCCCACCTGGCCGTGATGGCGCAGCAGCAGCAGTAGCAGCAGTTCGCCCACGCGGTGTCCACACGGAAGATGATGGCCATGATGAGCGCCACACCAACCTGCGGCAGGAGCGTTTCTACGAGGCGGTCGTGCGAGAAGTGCAGATGTTGACGTACTCCGAGATCCTAACTAGCAGCGGCCTCCTCGACACGTCGATGACGAATGGTCTCGCACTTTCGCGGCTCCCCCACGAAACGGCATACTGCGCGGCCACGTTTTCGATCCAGCCCCGGCATGGCAATCTTGCGACACTGCGCCCTTGAGTTGATTCGCGAGACCGCACACCCTGACGCTGACGAGCGTGGCCCACCTACACCCGGACCCGCTCCGCGCGCCCATTCCGTACTCAGGGACTCACCGCGCCCAGCCAGGATCCGATAGTGACGAAGGGGTCTCGGAGCGACTCGCTTTGTTGTCTCGCTCAGACTCGAGTGCGCGTCGGGTCTTGGGCCTGATCCGACGAGGAGATGGCTCCACGAGGGAGCGGAGGCGCTGATGGACGACCTCGATATAAACGGCGTTCCATATGACTCGCCAGCACTAAATTATCGACGAATTGCATCTTCTCTTTAGCCCCGGCTAACCTAAGGTGTAAAATTTTACACCTTAGCTTAGATCAAGGGAGTTGAGCTAAATCGCTAAGGTGTAAAATTTTACACCTTAGGCAAGAGAGGCAACCAAACCCTCAAACGGCTTCCCCGGTCGAACCAGTCAACAGACACCGGCCTTAGGTGTCCCTCCACCTTGGGTTCACAGATGGTTCAATTTCTGGTACCACTTTCGACCCTATCGTCGGCTGAGCGAGAGGGAAACATTGATGTCTGTTTGGCGGTTCCGCATCATTCCAGGTGGAATCTTAAAGCTAGAGAGAAAGCTAGCGAGCCCAGCAGAGTGTCCTCCAGTGTCCCTCCGGAGTGTCACACGGAGGAAGAATATGCGTCGACGCAAGCGTCTGTGTCTCCAGGGGGAAGAAGACGTCGAGGGCAGTGGCGGTCGAGCGAAGCAGGGCCGTGGCGCCGCGTCATTCGACTTCGACTTCGTTGGACTTCGATCTGGGATTAGAGCGCGAGCACGACGACGCGGTGGCGAGGAATGGCGACGACGACGAGAACGCCGTCGTCCGCGACGGGCGACGACGATGAAGACGAAGACGCGTCGACGTGACGATAATTGCACGACGACGACGACGCGACGTCGACGACTCTGGGGCGTTTCTATTTCCTTATAGCTGGGAGTGTCACACTTGTTCAAAAGTTGCAAGAAGAAAGAGGAGAAATGGAGGGTCTGCGGCGTATGATTGTTGGCCGCCGCGCCGCCAACGTAGGGGGCGCACGTCAGCAACAGGCGGCGGATTGCGAGGACGACTTGGATGTGCAGTTCAGTGACGAGGAAGTGCTTGATGACCTGGCGGACCCGGCGGCTGTCTCCCGAGCAGAGGGAGCCGTGTCAACTCCTTTGACTGGTCCCACCCCAAGGCGCCAGCTACCGCTTACCGCCGCGCAAGATCATCCATCCGGATCAGCAGCAATTGAGGCTGCAGCAATGGCAAACGCGCCTGCAAACATCTGGGACGAGCGTTCCATATCCACTGTTGATTCAGAAGAAGATTGGTGCCCCAGTGTAGGCGAGGATTCAAACTTCGATGACGACGAAGAGTTTGACGCGGTGTGGAGAGAGGACGACAACACCTTCAATAGTCTCGAGATCACATTCAACGGCACGGACCATCACTTGGAGGAGAAGTACTGGACCGAAACTAAACAGTTGTCCATGAACTTGATCAGGGAGTGGAAGTCTATTTCGTTGAAAACTCAGGAGGTGAAGTCGATGACACCCAACGAAATAATGAATACATTCTTCCCAACTGGCGACATTGTCAGTCTCATGCAGCTCATGAACCGGCACTTGGTGGAGAAGAAGCTCAAACCGATCGAGTTCTCTGAGTTCCAGCCCTTCATGCGTTGTTTCTATTGGATGTGCTACTACCGGTGTTCCGTAACAGATTTCAAACGCCACCCTTCAGCTTACCCTCTCGCAGTGGCTGAGATTGATCGCCTATCTGGCAAGAGCTTCAACCAGAGGGCCGAGCGCCTGAACACTTTGCTGAGAAGCTTCGGGGGGCACAATGTCAAGGTGAAAAATGATGATGGCGATCTATATTTTACAGAGGTGTACAGCCATGATCCTGAGCTTGAGAAGTTCCTCCGCGATTGTGGTACCCAGGCGTCGAGACTTGCTTTCATTCGAGGTGTGACGGATTTATTGATCGATGACGAGAAGATGCAGCAGCGATCTTCGAAGACGAATGATCTATCAATGTCTCGGTCTAAAAGTGCCAAAGCATATGGAGTTGTTGGGAATAGTGTCAACTAAGCTGCCACTGGTATTCCACTTTCTTGCCAGTATACACACCACGGTCAATCGTCTACGAACGTTCTGAAATCAAACCTTGCTGTTATCCAGGGAGTGACAGATCCTGAGCAAGTGAAGATGCCGGGATCGACTATGTTGGGCGACAGAGGTAAGTCTCACTATCTGAACTCATTTGCTGCTCCGGTTCATAACTTGGCCCCCTTCTTTTTTCAAATGTCCAGGATACAACGAGGACGAGGACTTCCAGAGCCGTGACCGGGCTAAGCTGGGGTGGATCAACACTACCAAAAGAGGCCCCAATCTCTGTTACAAGTTTGGTCAGGTCAATTACAGGACAAATATTGATCAGCGAGATGTTCCTGAGAAGGGGCCAACTTTAACGCTTGGCGCCATGAGACAAGTGGGGAGCCAGCGATCGTACCTCACCCTCTACAGAAATGGAACTGGCCACGACACACTACTCCAGTCATCTGATCCTTCTTTGAGTGCTGATAAGTTCGACTACGTAACTACATACGAAGACGTCAAATATTCGGAAACATTTGAAGAAGCAGTCAACAAGCTATCAGACGATGAGGAGTATGATCCAGCCGACCTCCTTGATGAGAGAGACTTTGATCGTCGCTATGTACTTGACTCTCACAACGTCCTCGAGGTCACCAAGGGGCAAGGCGGATCTGAGTGGAGAGCCACCCGTCCCTTCCACATTACGAGGTATGTGATAGATTGTGCTGGTTATGTCTTGCTCTCATACTGACTCAAAAATGTTTATATCCCAACTCAAGCACCTCGGCCCACGCTGCTCTACCTCGCACAACTGACAAATTGAACGCAATGCAGCAGCGGCTTCTTCAAAATGATATCGGATTGAAGCTCTCTACTCCAGAGGAAGTGGCGCAGGATCTATCGTGGCAGTCAATGACCAAGTCAAATCTCAAGAAAGAGTCGGCAGAGAAGCTCAAGGAGATTGCCAAGTCCTACGGTCATCCTATTTCTAGGAACAAAGATGAGCTTGCCGACTTGATTAGGACCGGGCCAAAGCCTGACTTGACGATGACTGAGACAGAGAAGGTACTCAAGTGCTCGTTCCTCGCTCCTCTTCAAAACAAGGATGCCACTGCTCACAAGCTGGGCTCGTTGAATGAGCCCAATGTTCGTGGAGCCATGAAGGGTATATTCAATGGCCTGAACCTCGAGCTGATGGATCTCTTCGAGCCTGGATTTGTGGTTGACAAATCGAACAAGTGGGCAGGAACATCGTTGGATGGTTTGGCCACTGTTAGAGCACCGACTCCATCTCAAGGTAACGAGACAGATAAGGAAGCTGAGTCACTCTCAAACAATGAAAGCGACGACTCTGACGAGGACACTTCTGAGGATTCAACCTTTCATTGTGGTGTCGAGATCAAAACTCCCTCCAATGGATCTTTGCGCACAAAATTGAACGAGTCGAAGCACAGGCATGGAATGTTCACTCGCTGCAATTTTGGAGGCAAGCCTTGTTTGTTTAGTTGTATGTTTTGACTCGTTCTAACATTGTTCTTGTTGTACAACGTTTCCAGATGACCTATTCAAGAGGCTCGTATACAAGCCTGAGTATCGAACCCAAGTGATGTGGCACGCTGTGACTTGCAATCTTGAATACGTCCTCTTTGTAGCTGCAGGGGAGAATGATATAATCTATGCCACTCTCATCAAGATACCATCTGACAAGCGTCGCAACTTCTTCGAAATCCTCAAAGGAGTCTACGAGCGCACACTTAAATGGGCGCATGAGGATGCCTTCGATTCTGACGATATAATGGACCATATTCCATCATTCCGTGAGGAGCTGCTTTCTACGCGCAACTACCCCATCGATGCGGAGAGCGTTGCCTTCACATATGCCATGTGGAGACTCTTAATGAAGAAGGTGTACAAGGCAGAGCTACCTCTCCCAGCAGCAAGGAAGATTGTCCCGGCTATTGTATCTCGGTGGAACCGTTGCAAAGGCCGCATTGATGAGATGACCCGATACCTGAGCTACATGAATTTCTTCTTCTCGCAGAGTTCACCTAAGCAAACGCTTGTGATGCGGGAGCTCAAGAAGATGGTTATGTCCGTATTCTTTGCTACGAAGCACTGCTTTCCAACACGGGCTCCTCCAAAGGGTCTCGGTTACTCCAAAGTTCAGTCCCATCTACGCAATTCACATGGGCTCACATGCCGTGAGATCCTGTACACACTTGCTACATCCTACACCGTTGTGCGTCCACTGTCTGGTGTCCCTCTCTCGCCAAAAAAGGACGCTCGTGGGAAGGTTGTTGAGGAAGACCATCCTTTTGACATTATCGACCTTGAGATGTCTCAACGGCAGCAGCAGGAGCTCCAGAGGAATTCGAATGCAACAATCGATGAGAAGGTGAGGGGAAAGAGGAAAAGGTTCGACATTTTCTGTAACGACGATGAGCTTGGAAATATTAGACTGGACCCAAGGCTGCACCATGTCCCCGCATCTATTGGCATACATTCCAAGTCAAAAAAGTCTGGCAACAAGAAAGGATGGAACAAGAAGCGCAAGTATTGTAAGTCTTTTCATTTTATATTCATGGGCATTCGTTTACTGACGCCATGCTGGGATACCTCAGCAGCGGAAGTTGAAGAACTGTTTGCGGACAGTGATGATGATGAGGAGGAGGAGGACGAGGAGACAGCTGCATTGGACTATACCCTTGAAGGAGGGGAGGATTCTGTTTGTGTGCCAGTAGGAGGTTGGCCGAAAACGCTTCTGAAATCTGCTCCTCGTTGTGTCGTGTGCACTAAACTGTATGGGTCCACTAAGGCAAAGCAAACTATGTGGGAGTGTCCCACTTGCGCAGTCCCATTGTGCACTACAAAACACGGGAAACAGCGGAGTACGTGCTATGAAAGATTTCATTCTGTTAAGAACCTGAACAGTCTGCTGAAGTCGTCAGGGGTAACTCCAGATGGAAGTGTTGCGCAAGCACAGTCGACCGGAAGAGGGTCTTCCACTCGATCAACAGGGACCCGCAAATCTCCTCGGCGCACACGCTGATTCCCCATGTAATTAAAGAAGCCTAAATTGTAAAGAATGATTGTATGTAATGTTGTCACTTAGTATTATCTACCTGCGGTTCCGAGGGTCGGAAAAAAATACCTTGGAGATCGGTCCAAAATACTGTTTTTTAATTTTTGGCGCTAATTTGAGCCCCAATGAGCCCAAATATGAGATGGAATTGAGAGAAAGCATCTTATTAAATATCATCAATGCAGTGGGATGCTTGGAGTCATCCAAAACGGCCCACTACAGCCTGAGATAGCTAAGGTGTAAAATTTTACACCTTAAAAATGATTTGTCGGTTTTGGTATTATTTTGAGTCATATAAGCCCACCCATGGG
>JAAMXK010001441.1:0-18801 GCA_019693575.1 Thalassiosira oceanica | reverse complement strand
GCTCGTAGTTCCCATTGTTGATCTCGTTCACGCCAAGACTGTTTCTGCTTTCAATGTCCCCCTGAATGGCAGCCATTTCCCAATGTTGAACTGCCTTCGCTTTATCCTGTATGACACCTTCACCGCTGTCAAATTTATTTCCAAGTTCAAAATGGGCATTGATTGATCCAAGCTCCGCTGCTTCTCTCCACAGTCTATTGCTCGCTGAACATTCTTAAAAAGCCCATTGTATCCATAGTAATACTGGTCTCCAAGGAACTTGAGAGCTGCCGCGTCCTTGGCATCCACGCGCTTTTGTACCATTGCAAGCTCTGTCCCGTCCCTTGGCATGGGTGTTCGGCAAAATGGACAGTCAAACATCCCTCTTTTCTGGGCAGCCAAGGAGCAGCCAAAGCACACCCTCTTAATGCAGCACACCATGAAAGCAGAATGCTCATTCATCGGTATTGGAATCGGTAACGTGCATATCGGGCAGAAGTCTCCCTCCGGCCTCTCGTGCCCCTGATTGTACAGGCGCTCGTCCTTCAGTTCGGCTGCACGCTTCTTGCAGGTCTTCTTGTGCTGCTTGCGGTGCGATTTTTGACAACCCACACTGCAGTACTTGACGAGGCGACAGGCCGTGCAGTACCTGAGCTTTACGGCGTCGCTGGACTCCCTGCCGCAGTTTGCGCAGGCTTCCGCTGCTTGAATGCCACTCATCTTATTGATGGGAATCCTACGTATGTCATAATGTCCTGAGGCCTGAGCCTGAGGTGGCCACCGCTGTGTTTCTCTGCCGGTCAGCACTCGCCGGCAGCAGCCACGCCCCAGCGGCGCAGCCACCCGCACTCGACTGAAGCTCCTTCTCCCTGCGGATGGCCCTACAATGTACTGTTGTTTTCGACGACAATAGACACGGTATCTGTCAACAACTGTCAACCCACGTGCCACAGATCGTACAGCCAGCAGAGTCTTCTTCTTGTAGGTATTCAGTCGGTCCAGTCAAATGTCGGCCACTCCGAGTGTGAGGCAAGACTAGATAAGATATTCTTCAACACGTACGCGTTTTTTGGCGCGAGATGACGAACCCCAGCCACAAGCTACAGGACAGACGTAAGAAAACAACAGAACAGCTCGATAATCGCGGGCGCACGTTTACGCACGGGTCGGCCAACGACGTTCCCAAGAAGGCGAGGACCACAGGACGAGGACCACCACCGGAAGCAAGGGGACCACTATTCTAGTAACCTAAATAACCATGAAGTTCCTTTGCGTCGCCGCGGCCCTCGTCGCCACCACCTCCGCCTTCACGACGGTGCCGTCCCACCAGACGGTCCTGGCCCCCGCCGCCCCCGCCGACGTCTTCGCGCCGGCCACCCACCGAACCCGCCGGTCGACGATCGTCATGGACGGCAAGGCGAACGCCATCCGCGACCGCATTACTTCGGTCAACAACACGAAGAAGATCACGTCGGCCATGAAGCTCGTCGCCGCCGCGAAGGTGAGGAGGGCCCAGGACGCCGTCCTGGCCACCCGGCCGTTCTCCGAGACCCTCCAGTCGGTCTTCGGTGGGCTCATCCAGCGCCTCGGCGGCGAGGCCGTGGACCTCCCCCTCCTCACCCAGAGGGAGGTCAACAAGGTCACGCTCGTTGTCATCACCGGTGACCGTGGACTGTGCGGTGGCTACAACTCCTTCATGATCAAGAAGGCCGAGGCCAGGTTCAATGAGCTCAAGGCCCAGGGAATTGAGGCGGACATGATCCTCATCGGCAAGAAGGGAGCCAGCTACTTCCAGCGACGGGAGTTCCCCATCCGGGCTATCTACGACTGTACTCAGAACCCCGACTCTAAGCAGGCTCTGGGCATCAGCGAGGAGATCATCAACTCCTTCCTCGCCGGGGAGACGGACGCGGTCGAGCTCCTTTACACGAAGTTCGTCTCGCTCATCTCCTCCACGCCCAGCGTGCGCACCCTCGTTCCGTTCTCGGCCAGCGAGATCACCAACAAGGGCGACGAGGTCTTCCAGCTCACATCCGCCGGGGGTGACTTCGGCGTCGAGCGCAAGGAGCTCGACGTGGCCGAGCCGCAGGAGTTCCCCAACGATATGATCTTCGAGCAGGATCCGCTCCAGATCGTCAACTCCATCCTGCCCCTTTACCTCAACGGACAGATCCTCCGCACGCTCCAGGAGAGTGTGGCGAGTGAGCTTGCCGCGAGGATGCAGAGCATGCAGAGCGCGAGTGACAACGCTTCCGCGCTGGCCAAGACTCTCAGCCAGGAATACAACCGAGCCCGTCAGGCGGCTGTTACCCAGGAGCTGCTGGAGATCGTCGCCGGTGCCGCCGCTCTCGAGTAACGGGTTTTGAGTTCGAACCGGTCATGTAATTAGTTTTTTTGTGTAGGCTATTTAGATAATACAATACTAGAGAGGGAAGGAGAATGCTGACTTAACTGGCGGTGCCATCTTGTTGGAAACCACGTCGATTGTACGTCCTTTTAGCATTTATTTGGTTGCAGTTGCTTCGGCATCCGTGCAGTCGCTGTTCATGTCAATCATCCAAAAGAGTATTGGGGCTCGTCCGGATTTATCTTATCTCATTGTTATGTTTTGTACTTTAGTGTTGAGACTGTACCTATAGATCAAACATACCTCCGACACAGTCTTGAGATGTAGTATTCTTCACCCCAGCTCAGGGATGAACGAAACTGAATTCTACCTCACTCTCTAAATCTCTCTCTATCTCTATCCATGACTCTCTATACCGGGGCAATTATTTTTACGACTAAAGATTGCAGGACATTAATCGACTTTTCGTCAGTTGCGGAACCCCAGCGGCTATCAAACCACGCAAAGCCTAACTCCGCTACTCTTCCTTGGATCTCTGTTGTTCAATAAATTGACGGCGCTTATTCCTTGCTTTGATCCACTGTTTCTAGAGGTTCAAACGAGCGCCATTGGCATGTGAGCGCAGGAATCTTTAAATTCAATGACAGGCTGGCGCAAAACTTACTCTCGATTGCATCATTACCGCATCGCTCATGATACGCTTTGGTCAAGTGGATGCTCGGATTAGAAATGAACAATGCGACGAGTCTACATAGAAGAACTTACCACATAAAAGGAAGGTGTGTCATTTTCCTCTGCGGCGTGTTTGGCATCACTTATTTCCTGTTCTGGCAATTCTGCAATGTTATCCGGTATCGCTTGGGGGTTGATTTGACTGCGGTGGACAGCCTGGGGCGAATCCTCGAGTGTGTATATCGGGTGCCATTCGTATGCGTCTGTCTTCAACTTGATGATCTTGTCAAGCATTGTCTCTTCCTTGCTCAGAGGCTGGCGGGTGATGATCTTCCTCACCAGATCACGCTTGGCCATGACGTAAGCGAAACTCAGCTGGTCTAGATGCGTATTCCATTTGACATGTTCGCGGTACCACTGGCATCGCAGTTGATGCCCCTCGTCAAGTTTCAAGTGGTGCACAACCCACCGAGATCTGATAAAGCTTTCTATTTCGATCACATGACGAGAGGCGTAGTTTGGTGTACGCGTGCCAAACGAATTGATGAAACCCCGAGACATTTCGTAAAACCCTCGCTGTGTGTCGACATCACGTAGCTCGTTGTCGTCCGCCTCGCCATCGCCAAGACCAACTTCGTTCATGAGAGACCTCGTGACGCTTTTCAGAGGCATTTTGTCGCCGCTTGCTTTCGGCACATTGCGCATTGGTGATACCAGCAGCACGGCCCGCCGTTCGGGCTCCTCGGGTATTGTGTACTTGGTCTTCTTTGGTCCCACCGTGGCCTTCCGAGCCTTGAGTGCCCCTCTCGATGTCTCAAAGGATAGAAATTGTGCATCATCGGGATAGGGGGTGTGGGAGAAATACTCGTCGACAAACATGATCTTTCGAACAGTCGGGTGAAACAATCTCGCAGGCGATAATTTCGGTATGTACGTCACGTCGGATGGAAGTGAATCGGTCGCGCCTGGCAGTAATATTAACACCCAACCCTTGTGAGCAAGGTAGCCGTTCAGCTTGTCGACCTTTTCATTGAAACTGCTCCTCTTCGTGAGTCCTCGTTTTCTGAGCGATGCCAGCGGGATCTGCTCGATGACACTCTCGACGAGTTTACTCTCCGAGGGAATGTATGCAATTGTGCACACAGTGCTCTCTAGCCATCCCTCTTGCTCTGTTCCGTCGGAGAATTCAGTCTCTAACCTTAATTCGTCCACATCGTAACCCAAAGACATCGTGTACATCACCACATCGCAGTCTTCGGTTGCATCATGACTCAAGTGTATGATGCTGTCAAACGGCGATGGAGAACACGCTGATGTAGAGCACTCTGATGCGCAAGGGAGAATGTTTTCGTCAGAGCACGTTGGGTCATCCTCTGAAGAACACAGTGGGATTCCACGTCGAGAAAGAACACCACGGCTGTCTATCGGACGCGGCACGGCAGTCCCGTCCTCATAAAAGGTCTCGAGCGCTGAGAAGTCTGACTCGGATGTACCCACGACATTTGCTGACGGGAAGTATGGCATGGCACGGTCAAGATGCCATGCCAACATCTTCGCGGCTCCGTCTTGAATTGACGTGGATGCCGTCCAGCCCAGGTACTCGCCCGAAGTTATTCCCGCAAGCTGCGCTGCGCTGGAGTGTTCAACGTCGATCACCTTTTTGTCGTGGCGATGATGACGATGACGCTTGTCGGACGCCTGGCTGTGATCGTCTCCCTCAGTTAGGTCTTCAATATCGTCCGCGAATGAGGCAAGTGTTGAACTCTCGCCTGATCCAATGTTGAACACGGTCGGGGAGTCTTGAGCTGGTCTGTATTGCATCGCCGAAATTATTCCCTCGACGGCGTCTGGACATGCTGTTTGATGAGGCAAACTACTGAGGCGAGAAATTGGTGCACATCGAAAACTTACCGTCAAGGTAAACGAAGTCACGTCGATCGTGGGCTAAATGGGACCAGCCTGTTTCCTCGACCAGACTAGTTGGTGGCTGGCCATCCATCGACGTCAGTCTCCGCCCAGACCGCATATTTTCATCTTCCTCTTCGCCCCCCTCCTCCCCATCCTCGTCCTCGTCCTCCTCAAATTCCTTCTTGACTGCTCGCACGACATCCATCCACTTTCGATAAACTCTGCGAATAGCGGTCTCAACTGTATCCACAGCGGGACTTGTGCCCCGCCTTTTTCTTGTCCTCAGGGAGTGAAATAGTGGAACAGATGTAGACGGCGTGCCGAATCCCCTCTTTCCGTATATTGCATCGAACCGAAGCCCAACGGTGGAAATACCGTACATTGACTTGTATGAGGACGCCATGATCTCAGCATGCAGATGAGACATGCCATGTAGGTCGCGCGGCGGACGCTTGTGGTGGCGGTGGTCACTGCGCCCAGCAACTCCGACATCTTCGTCAGCGTCATCACTTTTCCGAGGATTTTTCCGCGATCGATGCATATTCATGCGCTTGTCAGAGTCAGCAAAACGCATCGCGTCGTGGGAACTGGCAAACACAAAGTGCGGCACGACTTCGGCACCCCTCTTTTGTTCGCTTTTGCGCAGTACTCGATTCGACAAGGTACTCAGTAACTGTTCCATTCCCACGTTATTCATTCTCAAATCATAGAGGTGCGGCCTCGTACTTATCGTCTCTTGGAGCACATCTTCCTCCTCCTCTTCTCTGTTCATGAAATGATCAGTGGGTGAGGCGCGCGAACTCAACAGGGCATCGCTCTGCGTCGGTGCGAGATGCACGACGTGCGTCGGTTTGTAGTCGATCAGGTGATTAAGTATACCGACACCATTTGGAGACAGCCCCGGATTCGAGGGCAGAGCATACTTATTCGCACGGGCAGGTCTTTTCATCGGCGCATTAGATTCTAGGCTCTGTCCAAGCTTGCGTCCCAATAAACCCGTCGCCAAGCGACGCATATCTTCCCCGCTCGATTGCATGAGCGACTTTCGATCAACGGCGGAAGATGAGTCCGCCAGACTGTCGATTTCCAGTCCCAAAAATGGCAACGAAATCTCGACCGCCCCACCCAATTCGTTCATGAGCAGTTGCAAGCGTTCAGACATTTCCAACCTCGCAAGCGGCTCGTTTGGGAATTGACTGTCGGTGCCGTATATGGAGGTCACGTTACACTGCTTACTCAGGGCGAGCGACAGGTGTATTCCAAGAGGGGAGAGCAGGCCAGTGATGAATACCCGTGAGGAAGGCCCAAGCGGCGCCACGTCGTGGTGACCATTGGTGTTGAGTGGGTAGTAGTTATCGGGGTGCGTCTGTGCAGCGCCCCGCGCATGTTCTCCACACAAGTGAAAGGTGCTGTCGTAAACCTGATCGGTTTGTCCAGTGTTGGTGGGTTTCCCGGACCATCGCTGGTCATTCATCAGGAGGGTCGAGTCGTCGGCATAACCAAGCTTGTACCACAGCGGACTTTCTTTCGTATCATTTTTCGGCCGAGTTTTCTGCTTTCTTTTCCTGTTTCGTTTCAAATCATGCTTCCTTGCGGACTTGAGTCTATCGGCAAACCAATCATTTGCACGGACCCCTGCCGATGTCTGCGAGGGAGGTGGATTGTATGACTGTTTGCTAGGATGTCTGAAAGCATAGTTCCCGCCTGATGAGGATGTTGTCGACGGCATGCTGGGATTCAAGGGTGTCTGACTTGTAAAATCAGCTTGTGACGGAGCAGTTTCAACAGGCAACGAGACAGTCACCCCGTCGCCACCACTTCGCTCATTAGCCTGGTCCGTTACTTTCGCCCCTTTTGTTACAATCTGCCGTGGAATATCCACAATTTGCTCGTGGAGCGCATTCGTCCCTCGGTGTGCCCAATACTTCGACTGGGCTGCAAGGAAAAAAACGATATATACGAGTATGAGCACGCCGAGCAGTGCCACGAGCCATGCAGACTTTCTGCTCGTCTTGGTGTGCTTATTGCTATTTGCGGTGCGTCTGTTGTTCAGCTTCTTGGAGACGGAGTCCCAACCGGAGTGCAGCTTGCCTTTCTTTCTCGGGTCAATATTGCTACCGTTGAAGAAACCCTGGGGAGGCGAGGCGTCGTGACTGTCGTGACGTCTCCGAAGATGCAGCCCGCCGCCAGGCGAATGTGCACTGTTGGATTCGATCGTCTCTCTCCTACTCCTCGTTCTATATTGATCAGGTCGGCCATTGGTCGTAAAGTCTGAGCTTCCGTGTTCAATCTCGTAACGAGACATGTTGTGAGGTTGCTGTCGCTGCTTTCGGAGTTCCTGCGGCGTGGACATCGATGGCTGTTCTCGAGGCGATCTCCGAAGCTTGCCGTTGCTTTCGTGTTTGCTCGAGAAAGAACCCTCCTGCCCGTCGTCGTTGGTCCTCATTGTAGTTCGGGCGCGAGCCTGCCCACCAGGGAACTTGGTGGTATCGAGCTAGACCAGGATCTCTCTCAGATCAGGAACATGGACAGTGGTGTCTGAGTACTGCTGTTCTCTACTACGGCATCGAATCCCATCGTCGTTGCCAGTACAGTCTTTGCCGTCTTTGCCAGTCGTTGGAGCAAGACAGAATCCGCTGGGATCATAATATGTACGACTCTAGCTAGAGGTAGAACTCCACCTGTTTAGTAAATTGAGATTCTTCCTGTCCCAACACGTGTGATATGTGCTGATATGTGAGTCGCGCGTGCCGCGGCCATCGGCCCGCCCGTCGACCCGCCCGCCGCGTCTCCCCGCCCGCGCCCGCCGCGCCCGCCCGCCCGTTTGTAAACGACGACGCCGGCGGGCGGCGGGCGTGGGCTGTTCCAAACTCTGTCCTTGTTCCAACACCAACACTGGACATCCGTTCGGCCGGGGATTGCCCACATGCACATACAAACCATCGGCATCGATCTACAGCAACGACCAGCGGCTTGGAGAAGGCAGCTAGAGAAAGAGGCGGATTCCCAGTCATCAACGAACCACGTGAAATGCATTCAGGAAACATTGTTGCGGGGAATCTTGGCTGATTATTAGCCACAAGTACGCTGGCGCCTGTCGTCGGTCTGGCTCTTTTCGTCGCCAGGCATAATTGATTGATAATTGAAGCTGGCCTGCTCGATATTGCGACGCTGCGACAGATTAAAGCTGCCTGATTTGCTGTTGGATATGTCCACATTAAATCGCGATGAAGAGAATTACGGACCGGTTACGAGGCTAGCTCACATTAAAGCTGACGAGGACGAAAAGGCGCGCATCCGGCAACGCCAGCGAGATCGAGAACACATGAAGCACCAGGCGCTGGCTGTCGGCGAGGCAGCTCTTGCCTTGGCATCGTTGCAGGTTCAGAGCGGCTCTTTCAGCCCGAGTAATCATGCTACGAATTCGCGGCGGTGTGGAAGTGGGACAGCGTTCACGTCTGCTCGCGATAATACTAAAGATAACACGCGCAGAGGAAAGGGCGGTGGTGCGAGTCGTGGAGTGAAAGACGAGGGGAGACAAGACACGCCGCCCAAAGAGGACGTGAACCCTTCGACATATCACTACCAGCACCACATTGTGTCTGCGTACGAAAGGGAAAAGCAGTCGAGACATAAAAACGCTACTCGTGCTTTGCCCGCCACCAACTCGACGAATCCAAGACATCTTGTCTACAACGCCGATGGGCCTGTCAGTGCAGACGAGGAGAGGGACCACCCGAGTGTGTTCACAGCAGTGAAATCGTGGTTGGCAGTACAGAGGGAAAAGTTGCACGAGATAGAATTGGAACGACAGGTCGAAGAACAGCGTCGTATCTTGGTCGAAGAAGGTCGGAAACGACGTGCCATTGAGGCCGAAAAGCGCAGACAGGCCAAAGAAGAGCAGCAGCAATGGGATCGAAATTGCAACAGGGATGATGATCGGCAGCAGGATCACGTAACGCTCCCCATTGGAGGGGATGGAGTGGAGGGAGGTCATGAAGAAGAGTGCGACCACGGTGTCGATTACTCCACGCCAGTCGCCACGCAATCCGAAAAACAATACGAAGACCACCAGCTTTCAAACGGTGCCATTGTATCGGCCCTGTGCGGTCTTTCTACCCCAATCTACGGCCTAGATGACTCAGAGTATGAAGGATCAGCCCCAGACGATTGCGAAGGAAATATGACCAGCGATGTTGCTTCGTTGAAGAGCCGATCCTACGAAGACGAGGACTCGCTGCTTAAGGTCGGTGCGCCTAAATGCACGTTGAGTGGGCATGGGAGAAGTGTCGACGTGGACCTATTGCCCGACGAAGACATCATTTGGCTCGACAACAACAATATCTTAGAGTCGCAAAGTCGCGGGATGGAAGAAGCAGTCGGCGAGGATGAGGAGAGTAAAGTTGACATTCCGGATCCGTGTGATTCGGTTCCCGTACTTACACACAGCGAGTCGGCGATACTAAACGTCGATCAAATGAAGTGCCTCTTATCCTCGGGTGGATTGCCTCAATCGCTGAACTTCTGCAAGTGGAAGCGTCTGTACAGCCTTGCGCGCGACGGTGACTCCTTCAAAACTTTCCTTACCAAGGTAGAGGGCCACGATCGGACCGTCCTGGTCGTCAAGACGTCGAGGCACGAGCTGTTTGGTGGGTACGCTGACACGAGGTGGGAAGCCAGGCACCAACGCCACCAGTCTCACGAATTCTACGGAAGCGCGCAGGCCTGCTTGTTCCGCTTCTTGGGCGGCCCCGGTGGCGTGAACGGCAGTGATACATCCGCGGGGGTTCGGGTGTACAAATGGTCAGGCGCCAATCGTTACATCCAGCTCTGTGACCAGTCCAAGCGATCGATAGCTTTCGGCGGGGGCGGCAACGAGGGAGAATTCGGTCTCTGCATCGAAGACGACTTTAGGAGGGGCACCACTGGTCACTGCACCACGTTCGAAAACGACCCTCTCTGCGAAGAGGGTTACTTCGATATCCAAGACCTAGAAGTATGGGGGTTCACGCTCGCCTTCTAAATTAAATAGTAGATGATTGATTGATTATTCATTGATTGGAGTTGATTATAAATTTATGTACGTGGTTTACTGCATGAAGAGCGTACTAAATAAAATGCAAAATGTCATTGACGAACGAACAATGGCGACATGAAAGCTGCCGCAGATCTAACGGGTCGATGCCGTGTTTGACCGTGAGCAAGCTGCCGATAGGGTTTCGTCCCCTTGGGTCTCGTGGTCATGATTGACCTCAACGGCGACAGGAATCCATGCCTGCGAAGTGTACACTGATGTCGACAGATCCTGGACACTGTTTTGAATCGCGGATTGGATCGTACCGTCTAAATCGCCCCACGAGAGGCTAGAATCTTGGCGAGTGTTGCGGTGCTGCGGGGGGGGACTCGCGAACGCACTCCTCGGGGAGTTGGGTGATCTAGACATGCCGCCTTGATTGTTGCGCCGGCTGCCACTGGGCACTGAATCTCCTCGAGGACTCGGATTGAATTCGCTGTGGGACCTCGAGCGTTGATACGGGTCGGACCGGGTGCTTCCAACACTCGCGACGCTGCCCATGGACTGGTGAAACCTATGGCTAGGATGGCTCCCATAAGTTGGAGTTGAAGTGGGAGAGAGTTTGGTTCGAATACTGCTCCCGCGTGTGCTACGTGTCCCAATTGTTGTGCTACCCCGGCTACCTCGGAAACTTCTCTCTGATGACCGATACGTGTAAGACCCAACAGAGGATCGCTGAAAACTACTCGTCCTGCTTGATCGGTATGTCGAAAGTGAGGTGCTTGACCTCCGATGGAACGATTCAGACGAGCTCGATGTACTATTTTTTAGAGGCTCGCTCGAAGGGTTTCCGTGGCTGATCTCGTCAAAGGATGCTCTCCGATCTACGGGGGCGTTGTTGCGATCTCTAATTGTTTGAGATTTATAGCGCCGAAGGGCAGGGCTAGTATGAGGCAGCTGGGTCGGTTCCAATAATGAAGTTATGGTGTCCGCAGATCTACCGTGGGATGATTGTGAAACCTCTTGCCAACCAACGTCACTGGTTGACTTATGGAATGTGGCATTCTCAGCAAACGAGTCCCCTCTCGAGACGTGTGGATCAATAAGGGCATTGAAGGCATTTATCTCCCTGGCAAGACTGTCCTGTCTCATTTTCAAGGCTTGCTGTTGAGCGATTAAACTCTGGCGAGAGTTGTTCGGAAGAGATATAAAAGAGGCGATACTTGTGTCGATGGGATTATCGACCGAAGGACGACGTTTTTCGACCAAAGGACGCCGTCGGCTGAAGGACATCTTTGAAACTGACCTATCCAAGGCGGCGCCTACAACACTTGAAAACGAATCGTTGAAATCGTTGGCGAGGATGTTCCCATCAGATTGATTGAATTGGTGGGAACTTTTATTCCTTCTTCCGAATAGAGTGCGCCTCGATAAACCTCTACTTTCGCCGTTCGACTCCATCGAGTGTATCGATAACATCTTGAACAGCTTCTTCGCTCTCTTCGGCTTAATGTTCGCTTCATCGTCGCCGACAATAGCAACAGCTGTGCCCTTAACAACAGGGTAAGAAATGTTGTCAGATGAATTGCTCATTCTCCTTGTCACTGGTAATTCTGACGAGGCTCCTTGGACTGTTGATCCCATGTAGTATGCTTCTCTCAAACTATCGTTCAAAGCGAGGTTTTGCAACGACTCGGTGTGTCCCTCTCTGTCAATCGTGTCGCTCCGTGTTGATCCTTTTCGCTCTGGGGATCTAGGCTGAGAAGAATCGTGCGAACGGCTCGAAAGCTTCAACCTATTTCCACTGCCCATTGAATGAATAGAATCGTTACCGTCTTGGCGTCTCGTAGGACTGCCTCTCGAGTCACCACTACGCCTTGAGCTAGCGCTATTGTGTGAGCGCCGAGAGCTTGATGTACTGCCTTGGCGAGAACGTCGCGAAGAAGTCTCGTGGTTAACAGAATTTGAGCCATGTTGTGATGACGAGGAGCCACCGTGTATGCGACCACTTGGCAAGCCCTGTCTGTCAAAGTCGGACGCTGAAAGGCCTGACATATCGCTCCGTCGAGACCGCCGCGAGTGATTGGATTCATCTAACAAGTTACTTTGCATCTTGATCGTTTCGCTGGATCCGTGCGTCTTGGCTGTGTTATTCGATTTGCTTGTTGAACCGGTGTGCGTTGTATTTTGCGAGAATTGGGACCTTCTGAATTTTCTATCGGTGGCGCTAACACTTGCATTGCTTTTCAAACTGATTATACTCCTCTTGCTATCAGAAAGTGTTCCCGGCTTGGCCTGGTCGCGGACACGACGAAGATTATCTCCAAGGGTTAGTCCCTTGGGACGAAGGAGAAGTTCTTCTTGCTGGGAGCCCTAGTGCAGGTTGAAATTGTAAGTAACATGAGGAATGACTTGAAAAGGAGCTGACACGCACCTGCACGGACTTGCTCCAATATCTCGGATCATCTGGCAACCGTACGCGATTGGCTGATGAATCAAGGTCCGCCTTTCGCGACCCCTTTCCAGAGCGGAGTGAATCGTCGGCGATGCCCTTACTACTTGTAAATTGATTGGATAGCAGAGACATATATTTCTCGTCGAGCTCTGCGGAAGAACTTATTTCGTCGCTTTCAGATTCTTCCTCCTCGTCCTCATCGTCTTCGCTACTGCTTGACGAGTCTACCAAGAAGAATTGAATTCAAAGTCCCGAGGTAAGTAATCGAAATGAATCGCGAAAAAGAAAAACTTACCATCCTTGCTGCTTTCCGAACCCGTTTCACCTTCGCTTGAACTAGCGTCACTTGAACTATCTTCAGAAATAGATATGTCGATATCCTCGCTAATCAAGCTCTCTGTCCTACTCTCTATGTCGCTAGGTGCATCATTCTCCTGGCTTGCACGGAAGATCTGCTTTTCATAAAATTCCTCAAATTTACGATCTCGTTCGCTGTCCTTCTCTGGTATCTGGATTTCGTCTTCATTTCGAAGCGTACTGGAGGAATTGCGGGGCGGGGATTGAATCGGTGGGTCGAGGTCGGACGACAGTTCTGTGTCCGGCTGATTGGGATGATCCAAATAGATGTCCAGCGAGCCAGGTGGCCGATCGAAAAGGGTTTCCGATTGTTCGAAGGTTACGGACTTGCGCTGTTTAACGTCCGACCTTTCTCTTCGGTCGACATGCTCTCCGTCAAGCTGGGGTATGTTCGTTGATTTACTCCTTGAGTTGAGTGGTGTATCCTCGTCATTGCTGGACATAGAATCGCCGCTATCAGAATCCGCGACCTCGTCAAAACTAGACATAGAATCATCGCTAACGGAATCCGCAATATCTGATCGGTCGCTTTCGTCGTTGAGCTCGTCGAGATCCGAATCCAGGGGGGGGCCTCCTTCGTCAAGTGTATCCATACTTTGACTCATCCTCGACTGAATATAACGCTGTATTCCCGCGTCGCGTTTGCCGACTAGCATACCCATGGTGCGATCATTGGATACGCCGGTATGCTCGCCGTTCCCTATGAAATCACTTTTTCGTGTACCCTCGTCACCATCCCGGCTGCGATCTTCGGCGATGCTCACGTCATCATCATCGCTCAAACTCAAGAGAGAAATGTTCGAATTTGTGAGGCTTCCGAGACTCGCCGCCATGTCCATGGTGCCACTACTAGGATTTGAGCCGTCGTAACATGACTCTTCGCTCGATTCGCTAAAATCACCAACAGTCCTGCTGTTAGGTGGAGAGACATAGGCAATGTCTTCATCCTCGATATCCTCTTCACTAAAAAATGATTCGGATGACGAGTCAGTGTGCATTGCAGAAGATCTAGAACGCTGTGAGGTCCTTGTAGTCAAGTATCGATCGGCACTGACGTCCCCTGGCACACTATCTGGTTCGCTTGTCGGTGGGTCCAGCGGCCGAGAAGAATCGCTAGACTGTAGAGAAGGGCGATCGCTTTTGCCTGCTGTAACTCGACTCGAATTCGCCGTGGAAGTAGACGCCTGCCCTACCGATTCCGTAGCAGACTCAGTTTCCACAGACGTGGTTATTGGCCGCTCGTTCGTATCACTGCTTTCATCAGTCTCCCGTTCGATTGATATGTCGAAAGGTAACTTTTGCTCAATGCTAAGGCGTCTTGCCTTCGTTTTCTTATACCTGCCGACGCCGGGCTCATTCATCTCGTCTTTCTTCAAGAATAAATCGAGAGGCATTTTAGCCTCAAGTGACTTTTGTCTCGCAAGTCTTATTCTATCCTGTTCTATCGGGGAGTCTGCGGCGATTTCTTGTGCGTCGTCGGAATCGCATATCCTTGGCGCTCTGGAGCCGTTCTTCGTGACGCGTGAAGGACCGCCTCGGGACGAGGGGACACCAGAAAATGCGTTGCTCCCGCTGTACTCGCTTCCCTCGACAATTGCTGACAGAAGCTCCTCCGATCCATCAGGGCTGCTCACATGCTTCAATTCGTATGTCACGACAGGTTGTGTGCCCTTGCCAATTATTTCGCATTCCTTTGTCTCGGCCTCACCTGTGCGCTGCGGCCTCTCCTTTCTACGCCTTGCTTTCAGTTTGTCCTCTATTCTCTTGTCCAGCTCCAAATGAGACCCAGACTCGGTCGATTCACTCGGAAGGTCGACCACGTTGTCACCGCCTTGTTTACCTTTGGCGTGTTTCCTGCCGCGCCTACGCTCCTTTATGCGAGCCTCAATTTTGTCATCTAGTTCTGAACTTTTTACTGCGTCAACTTGATGAGGCCCAAACTCGGTCGATTCACTCGGCAGGTCTGCAACGTTGTCACCGCCTTGCTTTTCTTTGGCGTGCTTCCTGCCGCGCCTACGCTCCTTTATGCGAGCATCAATTTTATCATCTAATGCAGAACTTTTTACTGCGTCAGCTACATGAGGCCCAGACTCGGTCGATTCACTCGGCAGGTCTGCTAAGTTGTCATCGCCTTGCTTTTCTTTGGCGTGTTTCCTGCCGCGCCTACGCTCCTTTATGCGAGCCTCGATTTTGTCATCTAATTCTGAGCTTTTTATTGCGTCAGCTACATGAGGCCCAGACTCGGTCGATTCACTCGGAAGGTCTGCAACGTTGTCACCTTGCTTTTCTTGGGCGTGTTTCCTGCCGCGCCTGCGCTCCTTTTTGCGAGCCTCGATTTTGTCATCTAATTCTGAGCTTTTTATTGCGTCAGCTTCATGAGACCAAGACTCGGTCGATTCACTCGGCAGGTCGACGACGTTAGAGTTGTCGCCGCCATGCTTTTCTTGGGCGTGTTTCCTGCCGCGCCTACGCTCCTTTTTGCGAGCCTCGATTTTGTCATCTAATGATAGGGTGCTCATATTATCGCCAGAGCACCATGGCGGCATTGTTGACTAAACGTTCGGGGACACGGCACCTCGGCTTCCCGCCGCTCCGACCCTCAACAGATAGGCGCATATCCTCGAGCTCCCTGTCGATGTCCTTTGCTTATGGCAGGCTACAGTGTATGTTCCTCTGCTACATAGGTAGAGCTCGGCGCCACACCGCCCGTAAGCCGTGTTGGGTGTCTATGAGACCACGCTATTTATGCGGGCGGGGAGAAGCCCAACTGCCAAGCCCCGCGCGTTGCCCGTCAGTCGCGCACGACTCGCATTTCGTGTGGGGGCGGCGCTGGCCCGATGGAAGAAACCAGAAACGGGGTGGGGGTCACAAATTTTACAACATTTAATTACATAAGATATTTCACCCCAAGTGATACAAATCCCAAGGTGTATACTATACCGACTTAACTTCGCCAAGAATACCTCCGACTTCGCCGAGACAGTTCCGACAAAAGTCACGCACAAGTGGTCAAGTGGTTACCGATCCAAATCCGTCGGACAGCTGGAACGGCTGAGAAAAATTGTACACTGTGATGGGGGGGTGCGTGATGACTACTTACTTACCCAACACTACAGTAGTCCTGCGTTACATTCTGTACATCATTTTCTTCCATGTCTTCCAACAACATAAAGCATCCAGAAGCAAAACGGCCGAGGCAAAACCTTTGACTGATTTCGTGCAGTCAGCCCACTCTCAATCCTTAGTGCACTCTCTCATTCTCACTGAATTTCAGGTGGTATTTCCCGAAAATAAACCACACAACCAATTGCATATGTGAATCTTAGTTTCCTGGGTGTTTTCAACTGCCAATCTAATAAGATAAAGGGAAACTTTTCTTGCAAGTGTATGTATGTTGCCCTTTTTGTACCACCTGAGTGGATCCTGATTGAGTCTGCTCCAGGGATTTCCATCCAGTCCTGCATACACGACTATGATTTCCTTCCGTAGAAGCGAGAGGGCAGGGGGGAGCACCGAACCCGCAGAGCACTAGTCAGTCAGAGCGTGCAAATAAAGGATGCTAGTGGATATAGAAAGAGAGGAGGACACAGGCAGACAGTGTACAGTGTACAGTGTACAGAGACCAGTAGCAAGGCCCAGAAAGCAACATGGCCCCAGGCCCAAGAAGGGTTTTGTCAGGCCAGCTCAGCAAAATGAAAGAGAGAGGTGGGCCTTTTCACTCATTTTCATTTCTGTCATTTAATTCCTTTGCTTCCTGTACCCACTATGGCCACCACAACTTTCATTGCAGCACCCCGTTGTCCATCTGAAGTCTGAGCCGCCACCTAGCTGCCTGGCAACTCCCTCAAATTCCAACGTCTTTATGCTGCCTTGGACCTCTTCCAGGTCTGTAGACCGGCTCACTCACATCTGTCCTCTCTTCCTAGTCTATACCCCTAGTCAATGGAAAAACACCATGAACACCTCTATGGCCACCTCAACTTCCATTGCAGCACCCCGTTGTTCCATCTGAAATCTGAGCCACCGAGCCAGAAAGGTGTCACTTATCCCCTGGTTGACACCATTACAGTACAACTTTTTCTCAAAGTACCCGTAGCCGGAGAATGAATCGACCCACTGAGCCGAGCACCTCCATCGTATACGACACAAGCCTGCCTCCTCGACCCCCCTTTGCCTATCCCCTATCCCATCGTCCTTGAGAGACCCCTACAGCCCATCATATCTTCAGATAGGGTCCTTGGGTCAGTGCCGGCCCATTGGTCACGCCGCCGGAGCTCAAAACGTCGAGTATCCGTGGGGTGGGGTGATAAAGGCGCCGCTGGAACCTGCAATGCGTGTCCAGGTGGCGGATCGGTGAAGTTACAGGCTTGCAAACACCATTATTGACGTGGATCGGCAAAGCCGCCACGGCGGCCTCCAGCATCATATGAAGCCATTCTGCGACCGTTGCGGTCAGAGGTGCAATGCAGTTGGTTGTGCACGACACGAAAATATCCAAAGATACATCCATATACAGGACGTCAGCACTACGGACACGGACACTTTGCTGGGCGAAAACGATTTGAAAGCAGCAAACAAGACGACGTGAAAAGGAAACGAATACAGTAGGAGCCTGTGGCGAACGCACTATCGTCAACTTCAAAGTCATCTGGTCACAGAATAGTTGTGGAACTTATCCACTATCATTGAAGATACAGTAGTAGAATCTAAACAATAATGTGTGTCAGCATGAATACTTGAGCTATCGGGTATTTGCCTATGAGCACAATCCGCAGTAGTACTGGCCGTACTGGCCGAACTTGCTGTTTCTTGCAGCCTGGCACACATCGAATCAAGCGGGTATACAGTGCCATGGTCGGAACCCTTCCAGGCCTATAGACCCGTTCACACACATCTGTCCTCCCTTGGCTTAGGGAGCAAAGTGGCTAGGAGTCGGCTCGAGCACTGGCTGTGGTTCTACGTAGTGTCACGTAAGGGGCACACGGCCACTAATAAGTCAAGACGAGCGATGTCCGGAGCTCAGAATTCTACATTCTACATCTATCTAGGGGCAGTGGCGGCAGTGGAAAAACAACCTGGGAGACAACATCCTCCTCAACTCCCAACGCAACTCCCTGTTTTCGTGCTGAGATTTAGGGGATCTTGCAGCCTCGCAGACCTCAAATCAAGCGGGTATACAGTGCCATGGAACCCTCCCAGGCCACTAGACCCGTTGACTCACATCTGTCCTCCCTTTCTATACCTAACTGGTGTCCACGTAGCTCAGTTGGTTGCAGTCGGCTCCGCTGCTTCGTGCGGCGCGAGTTCGATTCCTCCGCATTGACTGTTTTTACAAGGCGAAGCAGGCCGCGAGACCCTGATGCCCCTGGGGGGGGCTCCGCCCATCGGACTACATAAAACGAACTCTCGCGTTAATCGCGAGTTTAAAAGGCTTCACGAGTTGGCTTGCAGTCTTGGAAGTAGTCGCTGTTAGCGCGCGCGCCTCACGTGCGCGAGCTCGCGGCGGGTACTTAACTGCAACTTCAATAGCTTCTCTCAAGTTCGCCGTAGAGGTGTGTCACGTAGCAACTGGCGCACGTCAAAACGTACTCGCTTAATATCTAGGAGGTACAGGAGGTTAACCCCCATTCTTTCCATCTGTGCCTGCCTCTCCCGCCTGACGCTGGTCGTGTTCTGTCTGACAGCAGCGCGCGACCGGCTTAGGGAGCAAAGTGGCTAGGAGTCGGCTCGAGCACTGGCTGTGGTTCTACGTAGTGTCACGTAAGGGGCACACGGCCACTAATAAGTCAAGACGAGCGATGTCCGGAGCTCAGAATTCTACATTCTATAACTACCCATGCATCTATCTGCCTTTGCTGCACCCAGGGACAGCAAAAAATCCACCTTGGAACCAATGTCCTCCTCAACTTCCACCGCAACTCCCTGTTTTCGTGCTCAGATTTTGATTGTCAAGCAGCCTGGCAGACCTCAACTCAAGCAGGTATATCGTGCCATGAATCCATTGCTGGCCTATAAACTTGCTCCCATGCATCTGTCTGCCTTTTATATACCTAGGGGCAGTGGAAAAAC
>JAAMXK010001427.1:0-11789 GCA_019693575.1 Thalassiosira oceanica | reverse complement strand
ACGCCGGTGACTGGCCGGTCCAGCGCAGTTCGGGCCGCCGTCGCGTCGCCGTTAATTACTTGACTGTCTTTTTCTGCATAGAAGTGTCATCGTGCCTGTCCGGATCGTGCGGGCGTTTTTCTCGACCGTGCCGTGCATGCACTGCATGCACGCGCACACACGCACGTACCTCTAGCTAGAGAGGTAACTATTACTACCTTATGAGCTATCAGTAGTAGAGATACTCGAGCTCCGCGTGGATTACGGATTCTACACCTCAACAAGGAGAAAGCGAGGAGGTTGGCGGAGCTGAGACCTGAAGAGCTATCAAAAAAAGAAGGGACCACCACCATTGCCACCTTACAGACTGGCAAAATAGATCAAAACTGACCAAACATATCTGGCCGCAAGTTAGAAAGAACCTCCGTTCCAGGATGACTTTACCAGAAAATTTGCCATCCAATAGCAGGTGTGTGCCGGAAGCGGTGCCGGCTGACTGATGCTGCTTAACTTTGTGCTTGATCTGGTTTGGAACTTGCCATAGATTTGATGCTCCGGAGGCCAAAGCAGCTGATTGCTTTCTACTCAGGAGATTCCACGTATTTTGTAACAAGTAACAAGTAACTTACTTATGTTCTGGATCAGGAACATCAACAGGCATCGACTGCTGGTAATTTCATGGGTGATCGGGCCTTGCGAAGAGGAAGGCTTGACTACGTAACCTAAAGGCCGTCAATGGTACATTCATGCTGAGAGGTCTCTTCAATTTTGTGTGTTGTCTCTCTTGCATACTGCTCCAACTCTCCTTGTGCTCTGACAGGCATAAAATAATAAAAAATTAAATTGAAACTAAACAGAGGATCCTAGGACTTGTCAACTGACCAAGTCTAGACAGCAACTCGTCACTAACACTATGTGTGAAAAAAATCGAATTAGTAGAAGTCATCCTCGTCATCGAATTCGTCAACGACCATCATTCCGCTGATTCCGCCGACAACTAGTTCTTCGTCGTCCATTGTCAGCTCTCCACGTTCGTTCACCTCCATGCCACGCTTCTGCGCCAGCGCTCTCATGACAGCGGCCTGCATCGGACTAAGAACTGCCGACATGCCGCCGATCAATCCCTCGTTTTCGCCATCAAGTATACCAGCTTGGACTGCGCATCCCAATGCCACGGCCTCGTCGGGGTGCACTGTGCGCTGGGGCACCATGCCAACGACAGCTTTGAGAAGTTTCCCGATCACAGGCATTCTGGAATATGCGCGAGAGTAAATGAGAACGACCTGCAAGCTGAATCAATTCTCGCGTCTATACCTGGTTGCACCACCGACGAGCACTATCCGAGAGAGTGGCCGACCGTGTATTCCTTCCTGAACTCGTTCGTTTCCAACGCTGACTGATTGTATCGGAGGAGTTCCGCTACCGTTTCTGTCTTTCTTGGGCTGCTTTCCCAACAGAGAAGCCTGCGTAGCTTCATCTAGAGCCGACTTCTTTTGTTTTCGGTAGGAACGCTCGCGCTTATCAACATCTCGAGCTTTTCGTCGACCACGCTGCTGGGTCTTCTTCTGTGCCTTTAAGTCCATTTGTTGTATTTGAAGTAATGCGTCGTCGCTTAGAGTATCTTTGGGTGGGTTGTCGTCAATAACCCCTCCCTGGTTCGCCTTGACTAATACTGGTCCTCCGCCAGACGTCTCTTCGTCGTCGTCGAAGTCCCAGAAGTCTTCTCCACCGTCCCCGGCCTCCTTGGACATTGCCAATGCGCTCTCGACAAAGCTCGGACGTGCGTCGCCAGGAAGAAGCACCCCTGCCATGATTGCTGCTTCGCGGATCGGCTGGAGGAGCATCTGTAACTCGTTAGCGCAAATTATCTCGAAAGTTTTGCGATCCAAAGTGACAACAGTGTAGTCGTCGTTTTCCAATCCTAAATTCGCAAGCGTCGCTTTGTCATGTATGATGAAGCTTGAAAAATCGTCTCCGTCTCGAGTCGCAAGTTTCGTCCATCCCTCCTGGCTGAACGGCAACACTACTTCTACAGCCTTCTTGTTGGACAATGTTTTCCGCACCTCCTCGGCGACGCAGAGGATAATATCTTGTACCTGGCCAGGGCCATCATTGAACCAATCTTTCACCTGTATTGGGTTATCTTTCTTAGTTCCTTCGACCTTGAGGTCGCCATCAACGTCGAAATCTAGGCTCTTCTTTTGTCTCTTCCTCTCGTTATTTATTTGGCGTCCCATTTCAACAGCTTGTCCAGACAAAAATTCAGCGACACGCCTGTCGAAGTCCGTCCCACCCAGTCGGTTGTTGCCCACAGTCACCAAAACCTCCGTTATACCACCTCCTACCTCTAGAATAGAGACGTCGAAGGTACCCCCTCCAAGGTCAAACACTAAAATCAGCTCGCCCTCGGAATCTATCACTGAACTTTCTTCGTCAGATGATGGGACGGAGGCTGACCCGTACGCAAGAGCTGCAGCCTCTGGTTCGGGTAATAACTTCACCTTATCCACGCCTGCCATCTGCGAAGCCCTGATGGTGGCTCTCTTTTGCGCCTCTAGAAATCGAAACGCAGTCAGTTGGTAGGGTACCGGAAAAGAATGGCGCGACAAAAGCTGCCTACCTGTAAAGTATGCGGGGACGCCTATCACAGCCCTCGTCACCTTAACAACCTTTTCTGCGCCAGAGTCTTCATTCCCTCCTTTTTTCAACGTATACTCAATATGGTGCTTCTCGGCACAATCATACAAATGTCTCAGTATCATGCAGGAAATTTGCTCAGGCCAAAGTATAGTACTTTCTGCATCTCCAAGCTGACATGATAGCAACGCAGGGTCGTCTATTGCATCTTCCAACTGCCGTTGTAAATTTGGAAGCTCAGATTGGCGTTTGATCCATTTTTTGCGCTTCCAAGATTGTTTCCTCTTCTTGTGTTTCTTCTTCTTCTCATCGTTCTCGAGACTGCCATCAACCGAACTCGATATGTACAAATTCGGTACTAAGCTGGTGGATAATTCTGCCATTTTGCCGCCTGTTCCAATGATGCGTTTCACATTCCTATACGTTGACCGGGGGGAATGGTTCTCGGCTTCGATTGCAGTCTCCCCGACGTATATACAGCATTCTTGCGGCCAGGTCACTTCATCTGAGGGGGGTCCTGCTGTGCCTAATGATGAGTACCAGGGTGGTTGATCGGCATCATTCGACGGGACAAATGACACCACGCTTGGTATTGTTGTTCTTTTGTTTGAATCACCAATCTCGATCATCGTTGGCACTGTCCGCGAGCTAGAAAGCAATGGTAGGTGAGACAAAAGCGATGCATCAAATCAAGTTCGTGGAAGTCGAGTCACCTTTTTCCGTCATGGGCAGGGAGCATCATCGCCACCGCGGAGTTGGTGGTCCCCAAGTCGATGCCGACTCCAATCCCGTCCAGATACTCGTCTGCATATTCTCGCATATCATTGTACAGACGGTCACGCCGTGCCCTGCTGCTGACGCTGTGATGGCAATGGGCGCGATGGCATCGTCTACCATCATCACTGCGGCAATGACTGGGACAACGAATGTTATGACCCGAGCGTTGAAATGAATTAGAGCACGCGATGTTTAGTATCAAGATGGCGCCAGCTGCAGGATGCATCATTTCTCTTTTCGTCGCGTCTCGCGGGGATTTCTTCCACCATGTCGGTTCTGTTTTTCAAATAAATGTTTTGGTGCATATTTGGTTGGTGGAGTGCCGTTTCTGAATGCCACTTGTGTCTCTCCCTAGTTGAGTTTGTTGTTGCTTCTTGCTTTTTCTGCAAGTTCAAGAAGCCAACGCCTGGATGAAATCTCAGGTAATATGCCCTCAAAATTGATAATATTATTTATACCTGAATGGCTGAATGATGCATGGATAAATGAATGACGGTGGTGGGCGGCAGGCCCGTCGGCGGTCGGTGGACGCTGTATGCTGGGCAGCATCTCTAGTTTGGTGGGTTTCATCATCTATCATTATACGCCAGGCAAATGCAAAGCATAATAGCTAGGTAGGACCTCATCTACAACTCATCATCAACAACATGAAAGACCAAAGAATAAAGGTACTTTAAGAGGAAGAGCAGCCGAGGCTCAAACAAACCCTCCCCCCTCCCCCGAAAGTTTGGCGGGCATGCATCATCATGAACATGATGACATGATGAAATGATGAAGGCGTGACGGAAAATGATTCTAAACACCACTCCGGGACACAGCAATGATGGTGGGGGGGGGCTCCTCTATTATTAGCCTGACTCTCCTACACTCTCCTGCATAGTAACTCCTACCCATATGGCACTCTCTCACTCTATTGCTTCACTGAATCATCAGTAGGCTTCGCCCCAATATATATACACACCCATGAAGTGCTCACATGGCATCTATTGCTTCATTCCTTGTCTCCGCTGCTCGCTGCTCCGAGGCTGTGAGGCCACATGAATGCAAAGCAGCTTGCCACTTCCTCGCTGCGCTGCCTGAAATTCGAAGGAAGTAGGTACAGCTCATCCATGAGGACATGAATTATCAAGAGAGTTTTCCAGGCTTATTCAATGAGAGGGTGTAACCGCCAGAATTATTAACGAAACATGCCCTCGTTCTTCTTGCTCTCCCTGTCAATCAGATCTATAGGTCTCAGCACGTTACTCTTGTTTGTCTCTACGATATATCCATTCATGACCATCTCGTCAACAAGAAAATGAACCTGTTCAAGCTGGTACATGATGTCCAGTTCGCATATGCTTCCCGCCCACCTGTCCATTGTCTCCACAAGTGTGTGTATGAATTCCAACAACCCCAATTCATTTTCGAAATTAACAGCGGACTTTGAACCGTCCTTCCCGCCCGTTATGGCACCGAGACTGCTCTTCCTGGTGTCGAGGTCGGCCTTCGTTCCCACGATGAAGAACAGGCTGGCGTACCGTCGGTAGATGACCTTGAAACCCCGGTACTCGAGGAAGCTGCATTGCAATTCGCTGCGACTTAGACATTTTCGTATGATCTCCGACTCGAGCGCAGTTCTCTCGACCATGTCCACCCACTCGTAATAGGATGACAGGCGGGTCTGGCCCTGCTTGTTCCTGAGGGTGCCCGCGCGCAGGGTGGAGGGAGAGCAGAGGGGGGATATGATAGGAGGGAGCCGAGTGAGCGACTGTTGTAGATTTCGAGAGAAGTTACAGAGTGCGGCTGACGAAGACCACTTACACCATGAGTATGAAAGATATCATCTCGATGTCTCGATGATATGAAGTGCCAGTGCTTGTGTGTCTGAAACTTTCCAAACTTCCAACTCCTCAACTCCTCCCCATCCGTGCCGTATCTGTCGCCCCCGGCGCCCGCACCCCGCACTCGCTATCCGCAGGCTCCAAAACCAAAACCGACTTGAGGCGCGAGTCAAAAGCTATCCAGCAAGGTCAAGAGCCGTTTAATCTCAGGTAACTTCAAAGTTAGTTAGTTATCTGAGATTAAACCTACCGGGACGTTGCACAGCCAGTTTTCCTCAGTTTTCTAACCGCGCCGCGGCACCACCAGAACGGCCAGAACGCAACCAACAAGCATCGGAACCTCGGCTCAGTAATAAACGAGGGGTTAGAGTCGGAAGTGAGAACGATGATGCCAACGCTACGCTTCTTCATTTCTCTATCTCTCCTCCTCGGAAGATGCGCCGCCTTCACCTTCCTGTCATCTTCGATCAGCAGCCGCTGCGCACCCGTTTGTGTATCAACCGCGATCGACGACATCGACGAGTCGTCAGCCGTCGTAAACGACGGTTGTGAGGCGGCTCTTCTCCTTCCCGGTCAAAGCGTCAGGATTCAAATCGGAGACGTTGCGGCGTCTCGCAAGGCTTGGAAGAAAAGGAGGCGAAACGCATCCCCGATATTGGTACCTGCTTCCGTTTTGTACGTTTTCTTTGAGTTAGGAACCCCCCAAAACTGGTGTGTTGATGTGATGGGTCTCTCACCACTTTCGTCTCTCTGCTTGCGAATGCGAAAATAGGGGGATGTCGAGGGAGTGGATGCTGCGGTTCAGCATAATAAACTTGCTAAATACAATTGGCGAGCCTAGCACCGCCGCGGGCGGACGATTGGCTCTGACCTCTGATAAGCTGACACGGGCCTACAAAAGCACGCTCGGTGGAGATTTGAGGGACCACGCCACTGCCCTGGGGTGCGAGACGGCCGATGACCTCCTGAATTACCTTTTCAGTGACCGTGTCGTTTCCGAGTACGGCGTGGAAACTCTAATCGATCCCAAAAACAATCTGTTAGTTGCGTCGTCTCTCTCAAGGGCACAGGCAAGGCGACAGGCTAGCTTGGCGGGGATGATCGAATTCAGGCCGGAGACGCATGGGGACGGCGAGAACGACGCCAGTCCAAGAATGATCCACACAGGCTTGGCGCGACTCAAGGACCCTTCGAGCGGGAAGGCGCCGCGTTATGCACGTGAGCCGCTTGGGGCCGCACTGCGAGTCTCGCCGTTCGATGAGGCGGCAGAGAGGTACGGCTCGGGAGACGAACTCAACGCGTTCGTGTACAGCTACGATGTGCAGGGTGACAACGACTCACCGCTGCTGGTACTCACGGCGGACGATCCCCGGGGTAAGAGTGGAAATGTGGGAAGCAATAAGAGAAGGAGAATCAAGCTTGACAGCAACAATCTAGTCGACGATAGCACCATCGAGCGAGAACTCACATCGATCAGGCCTGGAGACGGTCCCTACAAGGCAAACGTCGTTGCTGTTTCGGATCACTCTTTCGCAGCTTTCGTCGACTGCGGTGTTGGCAGGCGACGTGGCAAAAAACAGGGCGGGGGTACTGTCAGGGTCCTAGGCATGCTGCGCTTTGACGAATTCGATGGCGAGTCCAGAATCGACGCCGGAGACACGCTGGAAGAGGTGTACATACGCAGCGTCTCTCCACAGAGTGGACGATTCATGGTGACGCTTGATTCTTCCGTGGGGGAGAAGAAGGCGATCGACTTCAAGCGAGAGAAGCAGGCAGAAAAGCGGAAGGAACGGCTTTCCAAGCACCTAAGTGTGGAGGACATTACTTCGCTGATTGGACAAGAGTACCATGGCGTAGTGAAGGCAACTTCCAAGAGTGGAGATTGGTACTACGTTCAGCCCTGCGCGGACGCGGACGACACCAGTCAAGGCGGGGAGTGTCAGGTGAATGCCCTTCCCGTTGGCATCGCAAGGTTTGAGGGCGAGGATGGTGGTCGACAGTTTGAATCTGGAGACAACCTGAGGGTGAGGCTAAACAGAATAGACGAAGGAAGGGGTCAGCTCTCACTCACGATACTGAGATGAGTAAGTTGCAAGTTAGTTGGTGATAGTTACAACTTGGTTAAAATGGTGTTTCGAAGGCTAGCTCGATTTCCTTTCACGAACAATTAACAGCCTTATAAAGTTCTCTGCTCTCTTGCTTTTGTTGAACGTATTTGCAAGTCTGGTGCAGGGATTTATCACCTTGCTACTGATGCATAGATGGGTTGGTAGCCATTATAGGGCAGGAGGCAGAGACACACTCACCATTGATATTCTATGGATGGGGCTTGCTGAATTATTGAGGTATCAAGTAAGTTGGTGGTGAACTGGATGCCTACAAATCTCCCCCTGAATAAAGTATCAAAATAATTCCCGATAGGCTTCAGGCGTCTGATCACAACAACAAGCACAACAGACAAACGGTGACGTTTCAATCAACAATCGGGGGCTGAGATGGAAGATGAGGTGACCATGATAGGTGTTCAAGTTGTTTGTCCACTGCCTATGGGTATGAAAAGGGAGGACAAAGGTGAGTGAACGGGTCTACAGACCCGGAAGGGGTCCACGACACATTACACGCGTTTGACTTGGAGTCGGCCAGGCTGCTACTAGATCGGCAAGATTTCAGCTGAGAACAATGGGGTGCTATGATGGAAGATGAGGCGGCCACAGGTGTTCAAGGTGTTTGTCCACTGCCTATTGGTATGAAAAGGGAGGACAAAGGTGAGTGAACGGGTCTACAGACCAAGGTGAGTGAAGGGGTCTACAGACCCGGAAGTGACGCAGAGCGTCACCCACAGACCTTTCTGTCGAGTGCCTTGGTGGGTTAGCTAGTAGGCTAGGTAGGTAGGCAAGGTTGGCAGCAAACTCCATCTTGCTAAGGGTTTCCATCTTGCTAAGGGTTTGCGGCCATCGGAAGAGGGGGATTCCTGGTTGGCAAGGGACGCCCAAAAACAGAGGTCGACGACGCTGACTTAGGTTCGCTTGCGAAGCTTGAGGTGGAGTCATCCTTGGCGGCCAAAAAAGAAAATGTGGGTGTTGTGTGGTAGTTGCGATGGTGTCCGGCGTCTGGCCTGGTGAGTCTTAGAACAGGGTGATGGGCACTTGGAGCTTTTCAGTAAAGAAAGGGGTCGGGTAAGGCAAATTTCTCTGGGTCCTGCTGAGTGGGATCTGGTTGTCGCCATAACTGCTCGCGTCCAAACATGACATGATGTCGGGTTCAATTGTGATGAAGGAAAGATAGTGTTGAAGTTAGTGGTGTCGTGGTGTCGTGACACGAAGTGTTGTTGTGCATAATGTATACTCAGGGAAGGTAGTCGATGATGCATGCAATTTGCTCTAGGATGGTCGTGTTGTGCTCGGCCGAGTCCGCAGTGGACTCGAAATTGAACGGGCTCGCCGGCAGTGGTATCGTAGCGTCCGAAATCGAAGTGCGCGAGGATTGTTGTACCGTAGTATGCTTGGGGTACTTATCACCCTCGCACTGTGGACCATTTTTCTCAGCCGTCGGAAGGAGTTAGATCGAATTTCAAAGTGAAAACGCACACTACAGACCGCGACGTGTGCGTTTTTCATATCTCCAACGTCTTCAAACAACTTTCCCGAGGAGTAAAATGGTCCACAGTTGGTTACATCTCATTTTCTAATCGTAGGCCGGAATCGCCTTTCGAAAACACTTTTTACGATACTGTAGATAGTTAGTCGAAATCGGTACTTAAGACGGAATCCGGGGCTCTTGATAATACTACATACACTAGTCACCAATCGAACTCGTGCCCAACCATGGGACATATAGCTTTGGTAGAGACAATCAAAGGGGCATAGAGGGGCTTTGAATTGGCGTAGGTCAATAAACGAATACTCTATCCACATCGCCGTCCCATAACGCTTCGAATGAGATACTACTTTCAGATTCTGAATCTCGAGCTTTCAATTTGGGGGTGATAACTTTGGCAAGCATACGGTATTGTCGTGTTGTGCTCCGCCGCTTCCGCTGTGAACTCGAAACTGGACGAGCGGGAACCGCGTAGCCGTTCTCGACGTCGGTCCGCATCAGCTTCGTGACGTGCTGGCGCGTGTCGTCCTTCAGGGCGGACTTGTGGTTGGTTGCCCCGCTCCGGGTATTGGATGCCGTACACCATGTCGTCGTGGAATTCCTGCCAAGATGGGTGGTTGCGCAGCAAAGGTTCGAGCTGCCAGGGCTGCCAGGGTGGGCGTAGCTCGGACCCGTAACTGTTGTGCGATCCAGGGCTGTCGTCAATCACCTTGGCCAAGTCGAAATCGTAGCGCTCGAGGACCGTCGTGTTGTGCTCGGCCGCCTCCGCCGAGAACTCGAACCTGAACGGGCTCGTCTTGGGGGCGGGCACCTCTGCCGCTGCCACCTGCTTGACCGTTCGAAAAATCCCGCTTTGTTGCCTGGATCGAAACCCCGTATGGCTGGAGGCTGGAGGTGTGGTGTAAGCGCGAGGGAAAAGTGGCACACAGGTTGATATGAGGCACGAGGGAATAGTGCACACAGAGTGACGAGGGAAAAGTGGCACACTCGGAAAACAAACTTGATTGGCAGGCGGCGGTCCTGTTCATACTCGTCTTTTCACATACCTGCTGTTTTGTATTCACGAAGGGGGGTCTTCGTCGTGTCATACAGGTCTCCTCTTGGAATTCTACTCTGCTTGCCTGGGCTGGCTCCGTTTGCTGGCCACTCGAAGGATTGGCATCTGACGGCGTCCGGCTGTTTTTGCACAGGACCAGTTGCGGAGCGTTTACGATGAGGCAATAGTGTCCGCCGTTTAAGCCGTGCTTGGTGCATGGGTCGATTTTGCTGCTGCGAACTCGGAGCGCGTGTCACTGTTGTCGTCAGGTCAACGAATATCACCTTCCTGGCGTTATCTTATTATTGTCTCTCCCTCTCTCTATCCCCCCCGTTACTGTGTTATGGTAGACTTGGCGGGCGATGAGCTAGGTCAGCGGGCGGTACAGTGGGTCGAGAGCAGGGCTTGGCGGGCAAGACAGAGGGAAGACGGACATGAGACAGTCGGGCGATAGATGCAGCCGCCTAGTCTACGCCTGTTTGCGCGGTCCGATGCACGACAAGTGGCTGGGTCGAATGGCAGATGAACATTTTTCCTGCGCGACCCGCACGATCGTGAGACCGACCCGCAGAGGTCGAACTCTACCGTACGATAGCTAGTAGAGCGACCGACCAACCGACCGAGTCGTTAAACTCCGTCGCCGCCATCTCAACAGAGGACATCATCGCATATCGAGCGGCCCCTCCCCCTGGACCATCCCCTCCGCCAGGGGGAGGGGCCGTCCGAATCCGCGATATTCAGTTTCTGGCGACGTCGGCGGCCCGCAAAAGTGACACGCGACTCCGGAAAAACTGCTCGTGACTGGGTCGCGGGCACATCGGAGCAGACAAATCGACGACCGACGATGCATCGATGGTTGTTTGAGGTCGGCGGAGGCCACGGACCGACCCAATGGACCCGTCGGCGTGTAGAGGGCACTCGGCCGAGCAGGATAGACCCCGTCGTCGCCCCGAACACCGCTCGCGGGTCTGAGAAGGTCACACAGAAAAAAAGTTCATCGGCAGACGATCGACCAATTCCTCGTGGTCCAATACGGTCGAAGATTGTACGAGGACATGACAGGGGGTGACTGTGGATCTCATGAGGCAAAAAAGAAGATCAAAAGGCTGCTTTCCGTAGGAAGGCAGCTCCCCAATGTCTTGTGAGGTGGAGTGTATGCCAATTGTACACCAGCAAATAACAAAAGTTAAATTTACCAGTGTTGGATGTTATCCCGTTTGAAATGAAGGGGTCCTGAACAATGGGGTGCTGCGATGGAAGATGAGGCGGCCACAGGTGTTCAAGGTGTTTGTCCACTGCCTATGGGTATGAAAAGGGAGGACAAAGGTGATTGAATGGGTCTACAGACTCGGAAGGGGTCCACGGCACCGTACACGCGTTTGACTTGGAGTCAGCCAGGCTGCTAGATCGGCAAGATTTCAGCTGAACAATGGGGCACTGCAATGGAAGATGAGGCGGCCACCACAGGTGTTCAAGGTGTTTGTCCACTGCCTATGGGTATGAAAAGGGAGGACAAAGGTGAGTGAGGGGTCAGCCGGTCAGCAAGGCTGCTAGATCGGCAAGATTTCAGCTGAACAATGGGGCACTGCGATGGAAGATGAGGTGCCACAGGTGTTCAAGGTGTTTGTCCACTGTCTATGGGTATGAAAAGGGAGGACAAAGGTGAGTGAACGGGTACAGACCCGGAAGGGGTCCATGGCACCGTAGGTACACGCGTTTGACTTGGAGTCAGCCAGGCTGCTAGATCGGCAAGATTTCAGCTGAACAATGGGGCACTGCGATGGAAGATGAGGCGCCACAGGTGTTCAAGGTGTTTGTCCACTGCCTATGGGTATGAAAAGGGAGGACAAAGGTGATTGAAAGGGTCTACAGACCCGGAAGGGGTCCACGGCACCGTACACGCGTTTGACTTGGAGTCAGCCAGTCAGGCTGCTAGATCG
>JAAMXK010001426.1:31170-45675 GCA_019693575.1 Thalassiosira oceanica | reverse complement strand
GTACTCACGCACCTGGCAGGCTCGCGAGCCTGAAAAAAGAAGTCGCGCTGAATGAGCACGGCCGGGGCGGCGGGCGGGTGGTAGGCAGGGGAACGGGTTTGCCACGGCGGGACTCACCGCGACTGGAAGAAACCCGAGAATGGGCTTAACGTTTGAGGCGCTCTCGCGCTTCGCGGGTTCTCGCGGGTTCTCGCGCCTCGCGCTTAATGGGCCCCTGCATGGAAGCTGTCCGTGCTGGAAGAAACTGTTGTTTTGCGGTCCGGGGCTACACTAGGAGGAGAGTATGTTAGGGGAAGAGAGGAGTCAAAGAAGACACATGGCAATTTTGAAGTGGAAGCTGGGAATAATTGTCATTGACTCAACAATTGGCGCCGAGAGTGCCGAGAGCTATGCACACATGGATGGCTTCGGTGTGCGCCCGGTTCCAGAGATGGCCCCTACCAGCCTGATGATCTATATAGCTGATGATGATGAAGCTCTGGATGGGAGGGTTGCGTTTTTAGGGCAAGTCAGTTTATGAATTCGCCGTCTGGGCCGTCCGGCACTACTGCAATGTGCATAGGCTGCGCTGGTCGGTTGTTGTAGGTGGCGTCAGTCATTCTCTTGAGCTATATAAAGAGGGTAGAGGTGACTGACACCGCCGAGGTTAGTGACATCAGACAGACACCAATAGGTTGAAAAATACTGTTAATGTGTCAATAAATCTGCATCGACTGAGTTTTGTTGTCTACTTTGTCGTGTAGGAGCACCCGCTGTACTATGGTGCCCACTTTGCAAGAGTCATCCATCATGGCCTCCTCAACAGAAGAGGTCGGAATGGATTAGACTTTTTTCGAGTTCTTTGAGGGTGGAGGAGGGCACTGCAGTGGTCCAGCTAGCTCCGTTCCCGAATAGAGTTTTGGTGTAGTTAGTGTGGCTAATGTGGGCTGGGGCATTTGCTTTTCTTCTTGTTCTCGGCTCACTTCGTTCGGCACCGTGCTGTGCCATTGATGTCATGTAGAAACCGCATGTACAACCAGTTAAGCAAGCGAGCGAGCAGGAGCGGACCGACAGCGACCTTTGCTTCTTGCATGCACTCCATGACGAGTAGGACAATCGAGATCCACTGATTAGCACATATAGCTAGAGATCGCTCAATTGATTGAATTGTGGTATTGGTTCATAACTTTTGGCTACACTTATTTTTCTATTTTTCTTTGGTGTGTCGTTTACTGAGCCAAATCCAATGTCCCCGTTTACATCAGAGGCTTGAACCTAAACCCTGCGTTAATGCCCAATGAGTTCATTCGCTGGATCATATCAAGTTTTTGAAGTTCTTGCACTGCCAGCTCGTCACCATCTTTCTCTGCCTTGCGAAGCCATTCCTTTGCTTCTTCGTAATCGGTGGCAATTCCGTCGCCTCTCATAAGTGCAATGCCGTAGTTCGTGCATGCTTTAGTGTCGCCCTTCTCAGCCGCCATCCGAAAGTACTTGCTAGCACCGGCCAAATCTCTCGGCACGCCTTCCGCATCTCGAAGCATTACTCCAAGATTGTAAGCCCCGTCAACATCACCTGCATGTGCCGCCTTTTTGTAGTACTCTGCAGCCATCACTTTATTTTTTCTGAGACCCCTCATTCCATTGTCATCTTTTTTCATTGGGGTGAGCGAATGAGGAAGCAAATATAAAACTTCAAAGGGCCCCATAAGACTCACAGAACACCCCCAAATCTCTTAACGCACGCCCATCTCCTCGCTTTGCCCTCGCGGTTACTCTCGCCACATGCGCTTCGTTGGAATCGTCGCTCGTATCGGCGCGGCAAAGCATGCAGATGTCTCGGTGGGACGTTCGCAGGGTTCTTGCAAAGCATGTCGTGCAAATCTCCCCTCCGCACTATGTATGTTTGCGGTATGAATAAGAGGGGGTGCTGCGCAGGGGTTTGTTTATTCTGTACTCACACACGTATACATGTACTTTTTTCCCACCAAGATTTTCTCCAAACAAATAGGACAGTCCTCGAACTCTTCTTTCCCTATTTCCCAGTGTACCTCTAAAGTGTTCGGATTGACTTCCTTTCTGTCCATGCCCGATCCATCGGCATTAGGTCTTTCGACCAAGACGCTTTCATAGCTGAGAACTTTCACCACATTCACGGTCAAGCTGTCCCATTCGCTCAACTCGTCACGGACGAACGCAGTTCTACCAGCTTTTTGTAATGATTTAGTTGCCCATAAATTAAGAAAAACAAACGTCAACAGAGAAAAGGTAAACTGACCTTTCACGAGAGGCTTGGTCGTCACGGTCTTCATCCCGGGGACGGCGAATGGAGCCCCGTCATCATCGGCAGAAGGTGTCTTCGTGGCTTTTTTGGCAGACGAATTTGTGCCGCGGCTGCCTGCGCCTCTCTGACGTCGCTGCTCACGTTGGATGGCATGGAATTATGAGCTCGTCTTCTATAAACCAATTCTAGCCGAGCTATCCTGGAGCGCCCAACCCCGACGCCCCCACGCCCGCTGGGGTCAGGGTGTCACACAATGGTGGCACAGTGTCTGTGTCACTGAGGAGGGCACTGAGGATGCGGTCCGTCCGGCCAGCCGACTTAATGGTCGTAGCTTGGCTGGGGTTCTGTCATATATCATCCTCGATCTTGCCGACATTGCACGCAACACAACCTCCTTGGCGCCACTCACGGTCTTCTTGCCCATGCTCCTCCTCTTCCTCTCGAGCGGGTCTGTAAGAAGGGCCCCGGTCGGGTCTGTGACCGTGGGTGTGGCCTGTGGGGGGCCGGTTGGTTGCAGCACCACTTGATGTTCGGATTTTTGGATTTTTCTGGGATTATTTTGGCCGAAGGATCCCACCACCGCGCTGTGCAAAGTCCCTGAGTTATTACTTATGTATTCTCAGAGTGGGTCTCCGAAAGACAGGATGGAGGACGCGACCCCGATTACAAATTCCATGTCTAGAAAATAGGCGACCATGAAGACAAATTTTATTTGGCCTTCTCCTGGAACTGAGAATGATTGGCATAGAAATTATGGGCTCTTTGCCGGATGGCTGAACTCACTGGGTCTTAACGACGCTTAAACCGACTGGCTGGTGGAACTGGCCTGGCCTTTGCTGGTTGGTGTTACTTGCTTCTTGTCTGCGTTGACTGTTTTCTTAGTCATTATTGAGAATGTATTTGCTGATATGTAAAAGTTGTCAGTCGAGTAGGAATTATGAGTGTGCGTGGCCATGGGGTGCTAGACTCTCACACGAAACGCTTGTGTTTTACCTCCAGGAAGGATAGAAGAGAGAGAGAGAGGTAGACACGAATTCGAAGGTTGATTGGGTGATTATTGTAGAAAGTGGAGATCACGAGGGTGTTGAGACCACTCGAGAGAGCTCCTGTTATTAAACGTCTATCTATCTAGTAGCTTCCGTCTAATCGCCAATCGGAGTCGTTGGGATCAGATTACAGCGGGCATCGCGAAACGGCCAACGACACGATCCTGCCAGAGGTATCTGCAAGAGATACCGGATGCGCCCAAAAGGATACCGAGTAAGATACCTGGGCATAACAGCTTGGTTGGTTGGTGGTTTTCGTATGTTGATCATTGTTGTATGTAAAGTTGGCGAGTGTATAAGGTTTCCGAGGGAGCGGGGTGAGTAGTCTATTACACGATGTCTTGATGTCTTTGAATACCGTTTCTCCACATGATGTAGATGTAGAATTCTGAGCTCCGGACATCGCTCGTCTTGAATTATTAGTGGCCTTGTGCCCCTTACGTGACACTACGTAGAACCACAGCCAGTGCTCGAGCCGACTCCTAGCCACTTTGCTCCCTAAGCCGGTCGCGAGCTGCTGTCATACAAAACACGACCAGTGTCAGGCGGGAGAGGCAGGCACAGATGGAAAGAATGGGGGTCAACCACCTGTAGAGACTACCTCCTAGATATTAAGCGAGTACGTTTTCGTTTCGCCACATACTGTGGATAAATGTGAGAGCGCCTCTGAGATCGAGACAAATCATGGGACACCCCCGTCAAGTTGCATGTTGCATGCCATTGCCTTAGGGCGACGGACACTCACTGTCATGCTCTGGGACGATGGGCGAAGGCCAGGCGGCCAGGCCACCGCTCTCCTGACTAATGCCGCAAAACGGTGCTCTGGTAGCCTGGCCGCCAATACCCTAACCCTAATCAAGTGTCGGAGCACAGTCTTAAGTCCAAGTGAAATCGTTGAGCACAGTCTTTCAAGTCAGGTCTCAGACTCAGAGGTCTCACTTCAGTCCAAGGTCTCAAGTCCAGGGGGTCTCAAGTCTGTGTCCAAGGTGTCAACTCTAGGTGTCATCTCTTAACAATCAATAGCAATGCTGCCCAACAGGTCCTCGAGTCAAGGTTACGAAGTCTAGATATCCTGTCTATGGTCTACTTTTGGTGTCAAGTTGAATGTTCCATCCAAGCCAAGTCTCTGATTTGAGACAGCCAGTCTAAGGTGTCAAGTCTTTGAATCAACGCCGACCAACAAGATTCAGCAATCTTTGAGGTTAAACGGGGAAGTCTCTTGATGAAAGGGAGGGAGACGTAGAAGAACCCGTGAAGAATAAAGGTTGCTATTGCCAGCTCTGCGGCTGCTGCAACTCTCTGGAGAGTAGTGCTATTGGGCTTGGAGTTGAGCCCTCCTCTTGTTCTTGGCAACTAATGAGGATCATCAGCCGGCACGGGAGGGGGTGGCAAATAAGAAAGAGAGGCTACTTCCTAGCCTAGGCAACAGCACCCGCCTGGCGTTGGAGGATGGTGACCCCTGTTTTGCAGGCGTGTAATGACAACTATGCCCGAAAAGGGACCTGTTTTTTACAGCTAGCGCTCTGTGCTAGATGGTCGAATTCAACCGCCCCTGACGATAACGGGTGAGTTGTTGCAAATGCCGGAAATGTCTACGGACAGGGCTAAGGCGGTGGCAGGCAGGGGTCTGGGGGCGCAAAGTGCAGTCGGCGCAGTCTCCTGCTCAAATAACTCATGAAAAGGCTGATGGAGTCCTCCTTGCACCGAGAGCAATGTCCACACACTTACTGACAACCCTATGGTGTGGGCCTCTTTACAGCAACAACATTGTCATTGCACGTCGACTAGGTCATGGGCAGTCTCGAACAAGGCCATGGTGATACTACGCAAGGTCATCATTGTTTACCAGTGAAACGCATGGTGTCCCCCGGGGGTTTCCCTGCCACCACTCCTGACAAAAGCCTTGGCAAGCGGCAAGCAATGCTTGGGGTAATGCTCGGGGTTCAGCGCCGACGTGCCGACCAAAACCCACAGAGCTGTAGAGACCTTCCTGTGCCTCGTGTCAAACCATGTCGGCGAGCCCGGCGTTCTCATTCCACGGCACGGTATGCTTCGAGGAATTCAACCCCGACACAGCCGTCGTGCGGGCGCACACAAAACAAAGAGCCTTGAGCAAGAGAGTCAAGGTGCAGTTTCTTAAGCAAACTTGTCATAGTCTAGCTGAACACATGACAGCCAGGGAAGAACGGGAACATCCAGAGGCGTTTTGCGCGCAATCGATAATCATTCCTCAGCGTACACGTCTGAACAATTCTTGTGTTGACATAATTTCTTTACAATGTACTTCGTAAGTTGTTGGAACAGCCCCCCTTCTCCCCCTCCATCTATTCTTCCAGGACTCACTCGTAAAGGCTCGCCCTGGCCCCGAGACCGTCGAGCCCCCCGAGGGCCCCGGGCAGGTCCTCCACGCCCAGCCTCGCCGCCAGGCCCTTGAGCGCCCTGGCCACGTCCCCGTGGAGCAGTATCCCGTTCGCCGCCGCGTCCCTCTCGCACTCCCTCTCGGGGTCGCCGGCGACCATGACGTCGCCGGGCAGGCCCCTCATGGCGGACAGGTACCCCCCCAGCCTCCCCCCGAAGCCCGGCGCGAACCGTCCCGGGTCGACGACGACGAAGGCGTGCGCGTACCCCAGCGGACCGTCCCGCCTCGCGCTCCAGCTCCGTATCGACGGGCCGACGTCGCGCGGGTCGGACCCCCCCAGGACCGAGCACATGACCTCGACGAGCGCGCCCAGGCCGTAGCCCTTGTACCCGGCCGTCTCGGCCCCGCCCCCCAGGGGGTGCAGGCCGCCATTGACGCATATCTCCCGCGCGTCGGTGCAGTCCGACCCGGACCGGTCGACCCCCCACCCCGGGGGACAGTCCCTCCCTATCCGGTCCATGACCTCGACCTTCCCTATGGGCACGACGGTCGTGGCCATGTCGAGCTGGAAGCTGTCGCCGTCCGCCGCCGGGGCGAAGAAGCACAGGGGGTTGGTCCCCACGGCCCTCGTTGACCCGCCGGTGGGCACCGCCGCGGGGCTCGTGTTGGTCAGGCTCATCCCTATCATGCCCCGCTCGAGGGCCATGTTCGCCCAGTACCCCGCCGCGCCGAAGTGGTTGCTCCTACGGACGCACACGACGGACGCGCCGTGCTCGCCCGCGAGGCGGATCGCCGTCTCCATCGCCAGGGCCGACGCGACGGCGCCCAGGCCGTTCCGGCCGTCGACCAGCGCGCAGCACCCCCCGGCCGACTCCACGGCCGGGACCGCCGCGGCGTCGACGAGGCCCGCGGCGATCTCGTTCGCGTACGTGTCTGCCCTGTTGGACCCGTGCGAGGGTATGCCCCGGGCGTCGGCGTAGCACAGGACCGAGGCCACGAGCTCGGCGCTCGCGGGGGGACACCCCACCGACGTGAAGATGCGGCGGAGGAGGCCCCGGAGGTCGTCCGCGGGGACGCGCACGGAGGACGACGACGACGCGGCGGCCCTCGCCGCGTGCGTGCCGGTCGACTTCTCCGAGGAGCTCTCGGGGTCCCCCGGCGGCGATGATGGCGCGCCGGCCGTCGACTTCTCGGAGGAACTCTTGGAACGGAGCGCCCCGACGAGGCGCGGGAGGATCACGCCCAGGGCGAAGCCCGCGGCGAGCAGGCCGGCCCCGCGACGCGACGACGTGCCGCCGTCCATCGTTTTCTTATCCGCCGATCCTCCTCGCCTCCCGATCCCGAGAATCTTCTTCTTGAACAATTCTGAGAGCCGCCGGTTGAGTGTCATCAGAAGAGGGTCGTCATTGTCTCTTTACATGGTATTTTAAAAGTGGACGGGGCGGTACACAGGTGCTGCGTGGAGGAATTTGATCCCCGAGGGATATGGTCAGTACTATCAGTGGAGAAATGGTAAAAACTTTGGCTTTCTATAGTTAACAAAGTACCTTGGTAGTTAAATTACTACAGTACCTTAACACTATTGTAAAAAGACTCCGCCCCACAGGACGAGCAGTGACACTGGGAATATGGAATCCGACATTCGATCGATCGTTGCAAAATCGAAACTGCACGACTGCCTCGCGAGGGATCATCGATGATGCGCCGCGATTTGGGAGGGGCAGGGCCAGGGTTCCGTTGTCAAGGGGTTTCCATCGCAGCCATCAATTCCGTTGAAGGCGATCGTGAAGGCGTGCAACTGCACCCTTTGCTGATGTGATGAGATTCGGAGTCGGACCCGCAGCCGCTCATTTTTCGTTCAACGCTCCGCCGTCCATGTCCATTTGACAGAGCGATCGCCATCACATCTCCCTCCGGCTCCCCTTTGACTTCCACCATTTTGACCATCAAGAGATAGCATGCTCGAGGTACTGCCCCAGCCGCCCCCTCCGTCCGCCGCCCGTCTCGCGGCGGCGCTCCTCGCCGTCCTCGCCGCATTCGCATCGGCCGAGCCGGCCGACGACGGCCCGTCGCCCGGCGCGTCGCCGGTCCTCGAGCCCGGCCAGACGACCGTCAGGGCTCGCTACTGGACCGGCGCGCCCGCGCTCGACCCCGCCCTCTACACGGTCGACGCCGGGGGGTCCGTGACGGCGTCCGACCTGCGCCCGTCGTCGGCCCTCGCGGGGGAGATGAGGGCCAAGTTCGACTCCGCGGGCGTGGTCCACGTGACGAACACTGGCCTCGCCGACATGGGCCTGCAGCGGGTGCGTCCCGCCCGTCGTTTTCGAGCTATTTTCGAGTCCGTGATTTTCTCCCCGCCCAGCGGGTCTCTAACCGCCCGTCCTTTCCTCCAATTGCCGCGTGTTATAGGAGCTCGCGAGGCTTATCATGGGGGACGAGTCGGAGTACGAGGGCGGGGCGAACCCGAGGGGCAGGAGCGGCGACCTGGGGAGCGTCTACGACATCGGCGCGCCGCTCGAGGCCGCGCTCGCGTATCATCACGGTGAGCATTCTCGGCGGACGGAGGGGAAGGGGGGCGTCGGCGATGAAGTTCCTGCCCCCGAAAGTGAAGAATTTTCCTCCCGCCCGTCCTCATCCGCATTTCTCTTGTTTCTCGACCCCGCAGAGATGACCTACAAGAGTCACAGCGTCGAGACCCTCGGCTTCCTCTGCAAGTCTGCAGTCGACCGGGGCACCGTCGGCTGGTCTTTCGTCTCCGATTCGGTCCAGGCCCACGACTACATCATGGGCACTCCATTGGGACGGAAGCTCAAGGAGAAGGGACTCTGCTTTGTAAGTGCTTCTCTACTTTTGATCTCTTACAGCTACTGGAGTGAGCTTCAGCGTGAATTGCACGCAACTCGCGCCACGCAACCAGGCGGGAATCCCTCGCCCCCGCATGCTGATTATTCGCATTGATCTCACCTGCATTCTTTCCCTTTCCTTAGGTCCGACGCATGACCGACGCAGAGGCCGAGCCCTCGGACGACGCCGAGAAGGGAAAGATCTACAACCACTGGCAACAGAGCTGGATGACCGACGACCCCGCCGAGGCCCAGCACGCCGCCGAGGAGCAGGGACTCACGGTCGAGTGGGATTACAACCCCCGAGACGGACGCATCATGAAGACCCGCTACTACAAGTCAGCGTTCGAGTACGTGCCCTCCCTCGACCGGAACATCATGGTCACGTCCATCGCCGACGACGGCGAGTGGTTCGATAGCTGGCCGGGCATCATGGACGTGCCGCACGAGGACCGTCCCCTCGAGATGTTCTTCGGCGACGACGAGCCGTTCACACTCGAGGAGAAGCAGCTGTGGACGGACGCGTACGACAGGTTCGGCGTCCCGCTTCCGTGGAAGGAGGGAGACGTGGCAGTGATCGACAATATGAGGTTCGCCCATGGGAGACCGGGAGTTGAGCTGCTGCCGGGGGAGGAGCGCGAGCTTGGCGTTATGCTCGGGAAGTTCTACGAACTGCAGGAAGACCGCGAGGACAAGTGGGCCGAGGAGTTGTGGACTTCGCCCGTTTAGTTTTATAAACTACAGAGATAACCCTCTATAAAGGTTACCACCTAGTATCTTGACTTCACTAATTACAACTCATCCTATAACTCGCGTGGAATATTCACTGTTCGGGTTGCGAAGTGTCTTGACCCATTCAATCTGTTTCGTGACATGTGTGCAGTAGTTTTGAGATGTAGAGTAGGTTGCGAGGAATTGGATGCCGAGTTGTGGCTGGTCTTTGAGCAGCTCAATACTGAAGAAATGCTCCCTCAAGGCGGACTGCACATGATCCCATGTGATGCCTGTCTCGAAGTATTGAAGATAACGGAATAAAACACGGGTAATGATACCTCCAGGTAGCCTCGGATCTGTGACACGAATCAACAATGGCATACCGCCCTCTTCTTCGCTGAATTGAGCAACATCATATTCACTCTCTTCAATATTAGAGCGAGTGTTGACAAATACTGTTTGCATTACAAAGGAGTGTGAGCTTTTAGTTTTACTTTGCAAGCTGCTTGAAAAGAGACTTACTGTCCTTCCCCGTCAAATCGACAACAACGTGGCAATCATGTACGTCCAGTCCCATGGCCGTTGCATTCAATACAATCTCAGACTTGAGAGCGTAGACTATACGTACCACGGCTTCCCCTATATTCTCATCTTCGTCGTCATCAGAGAAGTGTAATTTGTTCATTGCAGCCATTGAGTACAGAATGCCATAGATTTCGAGAAGCGCGGCATACTTCGAGGGTGACTCGGAAACTTCGGTCCTAAAATCATATATTGCCAGGCCAAGAGACTTCTGGCCAAGTGACCCCGATTCGCGACGGTATGAAATTGCCTTCGCGGTGGCTGGTTGGAAGGACACGCTTTTCGCTGACAATAAGAATAGTCTTACTGTTTCGGCAAGACTATCATGATAATCCTCGAATAGGAACTCAAGGGTGAGTTCCAAATCCTTGAATCGGAGTAGGAACTCAAGGGTGAGTTCCAATGCGCCAGCCTCAATAGCTGCTGCTATGCGTTTATCTTGTGGGTAATAATGTTCATTAGTGTAGCCATGGGTTGTCTTGATCAAAACATCAGTCAATCCCGATGCCAAGTAGTAAGGAATATCCCCGTGATTCCCGATACCAATCAAGGAGTCATACATTGATTGTATGTTGCAACTGGAGTAACCCAAAACGGCCATGATGCCCCACAAGTCTAACTCTTGTGATTTTAGGAAAGATTTGAACAGTTTGTGATCCATGATTGGATTGACTCTCGACGACCTTTCATATCTGAGCAATTCGAGAACCCCGGCAGCGAAGGAAGTGTGGCCTGTGTCTGAGACCTTGACCTCACAAATACCCCTGATAAACTCATTGTCTTCACTGTTGAGGTAGTTGGAAAGGCTTCCGTCTTTTAATAGACTTGTCATCAAAGTAGCGACGCTTTTCGTTGCGGAGATAGAGACGCCTGTGACCTTGGCGATTTGGAGATCCTGGCCTGATTCGTACCGCCCAACTTCCTTCGTGATACCTGGACGATAAATCCAGAACATACATCTTGCCAGGAGCTCCATCAAGCCCTCTTGACGAACCAGGATGTAGGTAATTTCCGTGCCATCGTTGTCGCGTACGAGGTCCTCGACTAACTCGATGAAACTTGGAAGCAAGTGGTGCCAATGTTCATTTGACTGAAATGAAACCCGATTTGTATCATCCCGCATGCAATCAACTAGAGGCCCGAACGCCTTTGCGATCTTCCTTTTCATGTAGAAGTTCTTTCTCTTGCCATGGACCATTCCCTTCGAAATTGATCCCCGCAGTATCCCGAGCCAAAGCGACGGTTCATCGACGTATGCTTCGATGTCACTACTCCACTTCGTCAAGCCCCTGAAACGAAACTTAGGCTGTTCGCTGTCGAAGCCCTGCCTCGCCGCATTTATTCAAGTGCTCAATCGCGACGGAAACAATGCCCGCATCGACCATTCCTTTGGCGTAGGCAAAATGTTTACCTTTGCTTCCCTCGTTGATGATATAAGAGGCCAGGTGCGTGCTTAGGCCGAGCCCTCGCCTCACCCTGGCGACAGCATCCTCCGGCGCAACGGGCTCGAAGGTTCTGGCGAACGCATCCAAAAGGAAATCATCTCGCGACGAATAGAGCTTGTAGGAAGAGAGGTGATACATGATCAGGAAGAGTGACGAGATAAGGCACGTCGTTAATGCCGCGGACTTGACAGCCCGGCCCAGCCCCAGGCGGGGAGTCACTCGCCGCTGCGGCTCCGCGGGTTGTTCGGGTTTGGATCTTTTGTTCTTCCCGCCCATCGCAAAGTGTTGAGCTTATTGTGGTTGGTGAGGGTGGTGGTGCCGTGGTGGTGGTGCCGTGAGGAGAATGAGGAGAACGATTCAGCCAGGACGGACGAAAGTTCTTCTTCGTTGGTAGGCGGTTGGCCAGCTGTAGGCCAGTTGTCAACATTGACAGTCATGTTGCCATCCTCCTCCACGATCAGCGTCTGAGAACCGGCCTTCATCTCCCGCTTCTTTCGTTAGCTATTGCTTGGTGGTAGAGAGGTTTGTGGCAAGCGTCTCACTTTCAGAACCACCCGTATCTCAAAGCGCCAGAAGCGTCGAGAAGCAGGATCAAGCATGCAGCAGGCGCAAAAACTCAAACTCACTTCAAGTAAGTGGCGGCTTCAAGTCAAAGTATGTAGAGACAATGAGGCTGCACGACACGATGAAAGAGGTACTGAACAACTCGCTCTAGGCACTGCCGGGAATCTGTCATTCCTCGAAGTGTTGGAACTCGCTCTTTACATTGCCACTGGGTACATATCTTTCCTGGCACTTCGGCAGTTTATCTCAACAAGCAAATCGCAAGCTGATAAAGGTAAGATTTAGTGTTTGATGACGCGAGGCAATGCCTCCCACGGCCACTCCGAAAAGATCTAATTCGTGGTCGGTCCATTAAGAATCCAGGGAGTTTTTTTGACGGGCTGGAATCCGAGGTATTGCTCGAGGAGGAACACGAGACTCCCATGGGGGAAGTTGACGACATCGCCAAAATCTTGGAGTCGTGTGTGCCGTGTCCAGACGGCAGCGGTGCAAACTTCACAATGATCGACAGCGGGACCGAGATTGGCCAAGAACTTCTGGGCTATGCCCTGTGCGATCTCGCACGCGAAGACTCCGGCCGTTCCCAGCAGATGAAGGAGGGGGAGTATGTGACGACGGCCAACGGCGGCCAGCGAAAGAAACCCACGGAGTGCGCCAACTGCGGAGTCGAGCAAGATGACGACGTCGAGATCCGAGCCTGCTCCAAGTGTAAGCCCGAGAGAATTGCGCAAAGCTTTGTTAGTATTTTAAAGCCAAATCTGACTCTGCTTCCGGCCAGGTAAAGCCGACGGGTACTGTAGCAAGAAGTGCCAGTTAGCCCATTGGCCGAAGCACAAGAAATCGTGCAAGCTCATGGCGGGCATCGACAAGGCCTTGACATCGTGCAAGGACGAGGCGGAAGCCATGGGGAATTTAATGCGCCTAATGTCGAAGCAGAATCAACCCATGACGGGCTTGTACGCTACCCACGCCGGGATGATCTCGTCGGACGACACGGTTATGCCGCCTGGAGTTCCAGAAAACTTCCTTTGGCTCAAGTCAGCCCTGACCGAATTCGGCAGACTCAAGGGAGACAAGCGCGAGTATGGCGAGAAGGCGTACAAGAAGCTGTACGACGACTTGGTGGCGAATAAGCAAGTTTGGATGCACTTCTTCCAGCGCAACCAAACTCATACGGGTGATACTTGCCTGATTCTTGAACAGGTTTGTGCAGTATTTTAGACAGGCCGCTAACAACACTTTGGCTAACCTTTGTTGTCTCGGTCTACGATACCCAGTTGGCACACATCTACTCAGCACGAGGGAAGTGGGACGACTGCGCCGGCGTGCTCGAGTATTGGGAGGCCCTGATTGACATCGTCCGAAAGCTCAACCTCTCGCACAGCAAGCAGTATGACCTGAGCTGCATGGCAGACCACAGCGAACACCGGTGCAAGCTAATTCAGCATGAGATGCACGAGGCCCTTGGCAGACCCGACCTGAACGCACCCGTCTTGAGGCAGCTGATCCGTCTCGAGAGGTCGCCCAACCTGCAGGGCATCCCAGAATCAATCCAAAACAAGACGAACTGGGACAGGTTCGCCGAGATGTACCAGACCACTGCGTCCATCAAACTGCCCTCGACGTCGATCGAGCGTCTCTCAGACGAGGATGTCGCCAAGGTTCTGGTGAAGACGGCAGAAGTCAGCAAGTCAGTGAAAAGTGCCTTTCCGCAGTTCTTCCAGGGCATTGACGCTAGCAAGACCAAGCAGGATGCAAAGATGAGCCTGCTGAGCTGCGCATACTGCGGAAAGGATGAATCGTACCTCGGCGAGCTGAAGAAGTGCACCCGCTGCAAGGAAGCTGTCTATTGGTAGGTCCCTTGTATCACGCGAGACTCATTTTAAGGCAAAGTCTCACAATAAGCCCACCGAATGTGAAATCGCTGAGTATAGCAACAGGGAATGTCAGCTAGCTGGCTGGCCGTCACACAAGAAAGATTGCAACAAGTCGAAGAAGCCCAAGAAGCCCAAGAAGTCAAAGAACAAATAGGAATATTACGTCGAGTGTTCTACGACCACAGAGTCCAGAGTGTACTTGTTACTGCGTGTTATTATAGTTATTATACCTATTTTCATTTGGTGTATCCTCGCTCGAGTCAAAGTTAATTCCTTAATCCCACCCCAAAGACACCACATTCCAGTCCACCGCCGTGTTGAGGAGCCAGGTGCACGACGGCATCACTGTGTCGAGGACGGCGTGAGCGCGAACTGGAGCTCGCCGAACACCATCACCGTCACCAGGCACTGATGGTTGTGTCCGCGGTCCGATTGTGCGTTACAAAAAGGTGGAATGACTCCGCCATAAAGAAGTGCGCGGACATCCAGTTTGAGTATGCTCGATTCTCACATCGCCCTCAACGGAAATTGCCGAGAGCTCCGAAGACTCGGCGGTAGAGCGGACCCGAAGGGCGAGCGGCCCCGTCCGCCGGGGGCACGACGAGAACGGATGGACGGCGCGGAGCTCGTTGGGCGACGCCCCTCCCCCGCCGGATGTCTCTTCTTGATGAACAAGCGCCCCGCGCGACGCTTGAGTGGTCTTTGGACGCCTCTCCTCCGCCGCCGCGTGTCTTCTTCTTCGCGACCGGCCCCACCGGGAGCTGAGTCGGTATTCGAGACACCCTACTCGCGCCATTGGAGGAGGAGCCGGTCGG
>JAAMXK010001426.1:0-31144 GCA_019693575.1 Thalassiosira oceanica | reverse complement strand
CGATGTTGAGGAGAGCGGCCCCGGGCCCGCCGTGGACGTCCCCCTCCTCCCCCGCGGAGTGTCTCTTCTTCGCGACGACCCCCGGCGGGGGCTGCGTCGGTCTTCGAGACGCCGCCGCACCACGCCGAGTGTGCTGCGAGTGAGTTCATTCTGTCGACGTTCTTGCAATCGTGACTTCTTCGTCTTCGTCATCGACTCGACGAGAGCTTTTCGTGGAGTCGTCACATCGCAACGCGAGCCGCCGGGCGAGCTCTGACCACCTTCAAATACCTTGGACGTCCCCCGAATTCGCGTCGACTGAGAGTCACTTGTACAGCGCGAAGAGAGGGGGGAGCTACGGAGCTACTTTCCGTCCAATTTCGAGACCGCAATGAGCGCCTCGGACTTCGTGCGATTCGTGCGACACAAGGCACAAGGCGGCCGGATTTGCTGATGGAGGGGCATTTCCGACGGAGAAGACTCATGCATGGTAAATTCTCGACGTACGTCGCTCCTCCCCACGGCCCCTGGGCGGTCCGCCGGCGGATGCAATGGGTAGACCCCGTCGCCAGCTTTCCATAGAGCCACTTTTCATCGAGATCGGGCAACTTCGTCAGACTTGTGTGTCATGTTGACCGCAAATTTGTCAGGTCGCGACTCCGGCGCGACTCCCTGGAGGTGCGTACGCAGCAGCTCGGTGAACTGGCTTACCACGGAGTGGGACTACTTGCAATGCGAGGCAGACAAAACGAAGGCTTGTGGGAGAACATTTCCCTCTTTGACACTACGGCCGAACGACAGGCCGATATGAGGCGACGATAATCCGAAGATCTTGCATACGTCGGGAGATCCGCCCGAGGAGAAGTTTAGCGGGGCCCAGAGCGGCCTACCCGCGAGGACTTCACCTGGCCAGGCCCACGATCAAAGGAGATCCACACGGAGAGATTCAAGCAGCGGCAGCCACTAGCAGACTGCAGTCACAAGTCTCCCGCGTCGACAAAAACAGCGTGAGAGACCATGGCGCCGGTGTCGGCGACGGGCACGGGCGTGCCCCGGCAGCGCATCGACGACCCCGAGCTCAGGTCGCTCCTCGCCCGGCTCGCGCGGTTCGACCCCGGCAAGGGCGGAGGCAAAGGCGGCGGGTCCTCCCCGGGGGACGGGCGGAGGCAGAAGACCCCGCCGGTGGACGTCGACGGCCTCGTTTCGGAGCTCGGCGCGGTGGGGAAGTGGAGGTTCCAGGAGCAGGTGAGTCGCATTCAGCGCGATCTTCGGGCCATCACAGGCAGGCAGGAAGATCACTGCCCTCGGTGAATTGAATGATCTCGCAAACGGCCTGACGCATCCTCTGGTGGACTAACGCCTTGCTCGTTCCGACCTCCATCATCCGACCTTTTTCCAAACATCGGCCGACCCTTCCGAAATATATTCGCCGCCCGATCGGGGAACCTTCTTAAACGCCGCGCCGAAACAACGGCCAGGCCGACCTCTACGAGTGGACCGGCACGCTCGACGCGATCGACGCCTCCCTCCGGCACTACCTCGACGCCCACCCGCAGCTCCTATTGCTGCCGCCCTCCGCGGACGCGCGGTCGGGGGCCGGGAGCGGGAAGGGGAGGGACGGCGGGCCGGCCGAGGGCGAGGGGGGGGAGGCCGCAAAGGAAGCCGGGAAGGAGGATCCGAGGGGGGGAGGCCACGCCGGGGAGGAGGCGTTCTGGTCGCACCGTCCCGACGCCGTCGAGGTCCACGCCTCGTCCCCCGTCCCGCCCACCGTGGAGTCCAACGTGGCGACCCTCCTGTCGTTCCTGTCGACCCTGCTACGGCAGGCCACGAACAAGTCCGTCTTCAACTCGCTCGTGCCGCTGACGGACCTCCTGGCCTCCTCGTCCGACCGGATCGCCGCCGGGGCGGTGGAGGCCCTGGCCTCCCTGGCCGTGCCGTCGGCCATGGTCCGGCAGCTCGGGCCGGAGGTGCCGTGCCACGCCCCCACGCCGCTTCACTCGGAGGGGGGCGGGGGAGTCCTCATGGGGAGGCTCATGGCGTCCGCGAAGGGGTACGGCACGAGGGGCTGCGGGCTGGGCCTCCTGGACGTGGTGCGGATGGACGACGCCGCGCCCGGGGGGGACCCGTACGGACTCGGGGGGACGGGGTCGGAGGACGACGGCGCGGACGCGGCAAACGATACTGCGGCGGATACGGCAGCGAATAAGGCCATGGACACCGAGGACGACGGCGGGCCCGACGGGTCCGACGGGCAGCAGTCCCCGAAGCGTCCGCCGGTCGACCGCCTCGCGTCCCCCGCGGGGCGGGTCGACTTCGCCTGCCACGGCCGCCCCGACGACGGGCTCGGCGGCGCGGTGAACGCGGACCAGTCCGACGGCGTCCAGGTGAGGCTGAGCATCAGCTACGAGGACATGCTGCTGGACGGGCCGGGGTGAGTTTTTTCTTTCTCAATTTTTGTCGACTCGGGAAAGATGTCGCGAGCCTGCCGACTGACTCGATCGTTTCTGGGCTGCCCAATTTGTCGTCATAATCATTTGGACGGAAATCGGCTCTTTCGACCAGCGGCGACGGGGAACGGCCGGCCAAGTGCCGCCGCACCGACCCCCCGTCCACGGCGACGCCTCCGCTCAAGTCCTCGGCGACGCTGTACCTCGAGGCCCTCTCGCGGATCCGGTCGTCGTACCCGACCGTGTCCCTCACGGACCCGCAGCGGTTCGGCCTCCTCTCGTCGGTCCGGCTCGCCCGGTCCTTCCACCGGCGGTCGACGAGGCTGTCGGCCGTGGAGCGGCGGCTGGGGGCGCTGTCGGCCGTGGTCTGGGCGCACCCCACCCAGGAGATGGTGAGCGGATACTTCGCCGCGCAGCCGGAGCTGTGCGGCGAGCTCGTCGACCTGCTGAGGGAGACGGTGAGCGCGGGCAACATCGGGAGGTGAGTGGTCCCCTGTCGGGAAAAGGAGTTCCGTGTGCCCCCGATCGGGGAAAATGTCCGGACACTTTTTTGCTCGTTCTGCCTTTTTAAATTCCCGAAAACCCGCACATTCTCACCTGCGAAAATGCGCTTTAACCTTTATCGAAAAAAATACAGCGGGGCGGCGAACGACGATTCGGCCGACCAGGCGCCGTCGTCCCTGGCGGCCCTCGCGGCGTCCCCCGTCGTGCCGTACGCCGTCCGGTCGCTGTCGCTCGACGTCCTGACCGCCCTCGTGGCCCGGCGGGACCCCTCCGGCACCCTCTCGCTCCTGGCCCGGCAGAACAACGTCCTGGCCGAGCTGGGCGTCGGCAAGGGGCAGTACCTCGGACTGCTCCCGGCGCTGATCAGGTACTCGCTGGCGAGCCTCAACTCGTTCCTCCTGTCTGGGGGGCCCGAGGGGAATGATGACAACGGGGAGGCTGACGCGGGCCGGCTCAAGTCCGAGGAGGGGACGGACGGTAACGACGACGGCGGCCTGGCGCTGAAGAGCGGCGAGGAGGAGAAGAAGGAGGAGACGAAGCGCGACGTCGGACTCGAATTGGGACTGGCGTTCCTCAGGGCCACGAGGCCGAGGAGTCCGCCGAGGGGGGAGGCGGAGGAGCTCGCGCTCGAGTTCGTCGGTGAGTTTCCTTTCCGAAGAGTTGGGCGCCGCCTTGATCTTTCGTGCCCGTGGGACTCAAACATTTTATCGCGCTCGCGGCGAATCCGCCCGGTGGAATCTCGACCCCGCGCTCAGATTCGATCCTGACGCTGACCTCGGCCGTCATCTCCGTGCCCACCGGCACCGCCTCCCTCACCGACTGCGGGCTCATCCCCGCACTCGTCTCGACGGTCGCCCTCTCGGGCCGTCCCGATCCCTTCGGGGGGACGGGCTCGTCCTACGTCGAGGGACTGCTCCGGTACGTCGCGGCCCAGGCCGTGACCATACTCGAGGGCGCCATGGTCACGCACGGGAACGCTCTGTCGGCCTTCCACGAGCTCAGCGGGGTTGACGTGCTGGTGAAGAGGATCGACGTGGAGATGAAGAGGATGAGGCCGTCCCCGCCGACAGGCGGGGAGACCGACGCCGGCGCCGCCGGGGAGTCCGAACCCCGGCGGCCGCTGACGGCCGACGCGTCCTCCCGCATCCTCCTCTTCAGCGCCGCGAACTGTCTCACCGTCGCCTACCACCACTCGGAGGCGCCCGCCGCCGCCTCCGCCGCCCCGTCGGCGGGCGAGCTCATACGCCGCCCGGAGATGGAGGGACTCCTCAGGGAGGTCTTTGGGAACATGCCCGAGTACGGCGGCGCCCTCGGCAGTCTCCTGTGCACCTTCGTGAGCCACCTCATGAACCAGGACCCCCAGATCGTGCACTGGGCGCACCGCTCGGGACTCGCGTCGTGCTTCCTCGGCATGTTCGCGGCCCGGGGCGCGTTCGGTGACGACATCGCGTCGTGGGACGAGCCGCGCCTCGGCCCGAACACTGACCTGATCACGAGCGTCCCCAACGTCGTCGCCGCGCTGAGCCTCACGGAGTCCGGCGCGCGGTCGGTCAGAGAGGCCGATCCGTTCAGTCCTCTCCTCGCCGTGTTCGCGTCGCGGAAGTACGCCATGCCCAATTCGCGATGTCTTCTGAGCGAGATGGCGGCCATCGTCGGGACTGGACTGGACGAGATCATGCGTCACACTCCGAGCCTGTCGGAGACGGTCATGAAGGCAGTCGTCAGGGTGATAAGGAGGGTGGTGTACCTGGGCAAGAAGCTGGCTGCGAAAGAGACCGATGAGGACAGCCAGGGGGGGGAGTGTGAGAGGGAGAGGACGTACATCATGCAGTATGGTGAGTTTGCAGTCGAACGTATTTTGAACTTGAGCAACATCGCAATTCGTAACTCATCTCGTCCTGCTCCCATCCCGTCCAACGCACAAATATTGAAAGCTTACAACATGGCGCAGCTCCTCGAGCAGATCCTCCACAATCAGGAACACGCCTCGTTATTCCTGACGCACGGAGGACTCGACGCCCTCCTCGAGCTCGTTCTGCACTGCGTCTACCCCGGCGGGATGTCCCTCCTCCACCACCTCTCTTGCGTCTCAGCGTCCGCAGCCATGCTCCACTCGACGACCGCCAACATGGTCGCCAATCACGTGAGGGGCTTGGCGGCGAACGCAGACGGGGCGAGGTGCATCAAGGCGCTGGTGAGGCATTTGGACGGCGAGCTGGACGATCTGGCGGGCATCGCCAGCTCGATGCAGCCAATGGACGATGACGGCAGCGACTGTGAGGATGACGAAGACGAGGAGGACAATCCCTTTCGCCGCATACTCTCGTCGGTACCAGCCGTGCCAATCTACGAACTCGAAACCAATCCCGAATACTCCACGATGACCTCCGGTCTCGCCTCCCTCTACCAGTCCGTCCTGCGTGTTGACTGGCTCAGTCAGAACCTCGGCTTCGCCATCAAGTCCTGCCAGCAGCGTTCCGGGAACGAGTTTAGTCTCCTCTCGTCCGAACGGAACGCGGCGTGGCGGTCCGAGCTTGAGGGCACCGAGTTCCGCGGCGTTGTCGACGCCATGTCAAGACTGCACAGGAGCGCTCTACGGGAGGTTTGCAGGGTACGGACGGAGGTCGGCTTCGACGAGCGGGACATGAGGCTCAGGAGGAGTCGGCCACCGGAGGGGATCATTTACAGGTTCAGGATTGGTGAGCTAGGCCTGTTTGTTGTGATTGTGTCTCTCGCCGGCCCCATTTGAAGATCAATGTTCTAAATCATTTCATCTTTCAACTTTGCATCACTTATTTCACCGTCGTTTGTCCTCAGTCTGCCAGGAGGGCGCCATAGTCCGTGACGGGATCGACATTGACCGGTGCGAGAACGTCGGCGGACTCGAGATGGGGGAGGTCGTCTCCGCGGCGGACCGATGCATCAACGCCTCGGGCATACTCCGCTATCGCACTGACCGGGGGTGGGTGAGCGAGTACACGAGAGGACACGGGCGCGAGAACATTGCCGAGGTGATTAGCGTCTCGCTCTCCGACGGCGACAGCTCGCAGGACGACAGTCCGTACGCGTGGCGGCAGGACAGGGACGGCGGCATGGGCAGGGTGGAGTGCGGCATACCCGATCTCCGTAGCGCGAGCGCCAGCCTCCTGAGCCGACTGCACGCGGGACAGGCCGCGCTCTTTGGGTCCATCCGACGTGCTATCACGGGCGGTGTTCGTCCGCCCTTACGCAGGTCTGGAGGCAACACTACCATCCGCCCGAACGTCTTTGCGTCGTCCGAACTTCTGGCGACAAACCTTAAAGCCAACTTCTCTCCAGTCGACGGCGACGAAGATATCAGGGCGGATGGATGCATGTACCTTGGCAACCAACTGGCGCTGCTCCTCGTCGCCCTTGGCGAGGAGAGGGACGGGTTGTCGAGGACACAGCGGCAGGTCGGATCGCTCAACATGCCGGTGAGTTGCGTGTTCTTATACATCATGATTCCTCAGTGACTGTAGGCTCACAAACTTTCTTGCAGCTTCTGATAAACCTCCTCGCGAACTCTCCGGGGGGCTGGACGGAGGGGATCGTCGTCAACGCGACGGACGACGACGGCAGTCCCGAGGAGGATGTGAAGCCGGTGGCCGAACGGGAGGTCCCCGCCTTCTTGCAGGCGGTGCGAGCCGTGCTGTCGTACGGCCTGGCCGACGCGGCGCGTCTCGCCGCAGAGGAAAACGCCGGGACTGTGGCGATGGATACGGACGAGAAGAAGGATGACCAGGCCGAGATAGACGCTGGGCCACAGAGGCTCAGCCGAGCTGTGGCATCGTCTTTGCCTTCGGCCCTGGCGCTGCTCCGACGCCTCGCGGCGTTCCCACTCGTGGACACTGCCTCAGTCTCATGGCTGTCGCAAATGAAAGACAAGGACGCCGTCCGCCTGCTCGGCCTACCCGAACTGGCCAAAGGGAAGACGGTTGAATTCGACGCGAGTCAGTTCACCCGCGCCGTACAAATGGAAGTCGGAAAAGTCGCGCTGGACGTCGTTGGGGATGGCAAGCTGGCGAAGGGCGCGCCGTCAAACATCCTCCACCCCCTGCTGTGTGTGCTTGGCGACGTGCTCCGTAGCCTAGAGGAGGCCGCCAAGGTCACTGAGCCGCCACCGTCGGCCCACGATGTCGGGAACTCAATCTCGCTGCCCGTGGGGGCATCAATCCGTGACATCCTCCCGGGTTCAAGGGGGGGGAGGATGCTCAGGGCCATGGGATTGCTGCCGGGGGGTCCTGATGACGAGGGAGGGGGCGACGTTGAGGATGAGGAGCCGCCCTTCGAGCCGTCTGAGGAGGCGATCACTCAGCTAGCCGAGATGGGGTTTGGGAGGGATCACGCCGAGGAGGCACTCGATGCAGTGGGTACGAACAGGGTGGAGGTTGCAATGGAGTACATGGTGCGTTTTTCATCCATGATTTGCGTCTTCTTGAAAATGAGTATGTTAGTCAACCGATAGGCTGATAGTTTCCATTCCCTTTTTTCCTTTCGAAAAGTTGTCGCACCCTCCATCTGACGCGGATGCCCTGGAGAGGATGCGGGCATCAAGGACGCAACGTCGCGAGGAATACGAGGCGCGGCAAGCTGCGAGAGACCAAGATGCCGAGGAGAACCCCGCCGCCGAACCCAATGGAGATATCAATGATGGCGCAGGTGAGGAAGGCGCTGCCGATGATGATGCTGCTGAGCCATCCACTGGCAACGGCGATCCTGCCAGTGACGCTGGAGAAGGCAAAGAGGCCGCTGGTGTAGAGAAGGATGATGGTGAGGAGTCGAAGCCAAAGGCGCTCACGGCGGAGGAGCGCAGGGCCAAGCGCAGGAAGGAAGCGGAGGAGAAGGGAGCCGCTGAAGTGCAGAAATACCTGGAAGCGGTCAGGGAGCGGCTACCCTCCATTTGTCTGGACATAATAGAAGGCAGCACCTCTGCTCTAGACACTGCAGATTCGAAGTTGGATGATCCCGAGATTAGCCTGGGCGACTCGGAGTCCCGTGTTCTCGTCACGTGCAACTTCATGCTCGATCAGTGCAGCCAGCAGACGACACCGGACCTCGAGAACAGGTTTGGCAACGAGCTGCTCGCCAGATCCAAAAGCTGCCTAGAGATCAAGTCTGGCAACCACTGCTGTGTGAAGCCCGGCAGGGAGGCCGAGTTTGCCGCGCTGTCTCACGCCTCGGCCGTCTTCTTCCGCGCTGTGCCCAGGTGCCGGCTGCTTGTGCTCAAGAACGGCCTCGTGGGAATGATTTCACACTGCATCAGGAACATTACGCTGACGTCGGCGCTGCGGAGCAAGACACAAGAAGCCGTTGTGTGGCCGAGGTGGCTGTCCCCCGCTATGCTCCTGCTTGACGTCATGGCGCAGCCGACATCAGTGGAAATGAAGGATGAGGCAGATGACATGGCTGCTAACAGGCCAAGCAAGAAGACAGAGTATGGGCGAACAATGGCCGAACACGAGAAGGCAAAGCAACGGACCGCCAAGGTATGTCAAACTCGTTTCTAGCTCATTCCTTCGTTCGATTTTGCTTTGCTCACTTGTGCCATTTGCACTTCAGTACACTAGGGCTGTGTTTCAGGCAATTGTCAAAGATCCCGTCAAGGCCACGCCCAAGAAGAAAAGTCCCATGAAGAAGGAAAATGATAGTGAAAAGAAACCAGCTGATCCTGCGTCTTCTCAGCCGACTTCTGAACAAGAAAAGACAAGTTCTGAGCAAGACAAAACACCTGGCAAGGATAAGCAATCGGACGACCCTCCATTGACCATCCCCACGCTATTGCCACTCATGCATAGCGAGACTGCAGAAGGTCTGTATACCAGGATGACTGTGGTTCCTTGTTGTGTAGGAAGAACTCAATTACTCGTCTATTTTTCATCCAGGTCTGCTCAAACTTTGCCTTCAGCTGCTTGGGCTCAAATCCAAGAAACCTGGAGACAAGAAACACCTGGAGAGAGTTTCCCCTAGCCCCCAGGTTGTTAATGCAGTGCTGGTCTTGACACTTACTCTAGTTCGATCGCGAACCCTTGCGGCAAAATGCCTTCAGATGGGGGCCGCAGATCTGATCCTTGCCCTTCCAGACCGCTGCCACTTTGAGGGCTGCCGCGACCTGGTGACTCTTCTCCTCCGCAGGATGCTTGAGCAGGAAGAGTCCACACTTTACACCATGATGGAGACGGAGATCCAAATTATCGTCAAGCGGATCTTTCGGAAGCAGCACCCAAGCGCGTCTGCGACAGATCGGCCAAGGGTGAACCTCAAGAACTTCCTTCAGCAGGCTGCTCCGCTGATTACTCGTGATCCGTGAGTATCAATCCCCAAGGTGTCATACATTCCTTCCCAACTAACAACTCTGGGATAGCAATGTTTTTCTCAAGGTCTTTGCCACGTCAGTCAAGATTGACTCGCATGGTGAGTTTCGAGGACGGATGGCCAGTTTTTTTCAAGATTGTCGCTCGAACTAACTTTTTATGAAGGTCATGCTCGCTCATCTCTGTCCAGCTCAAGAGGTGGTGAGTTCTTGGAATTTCCATTCAACTGAACTTTACTCCCTATCCCTTACTTGTTCCAGCCCAAGTCACTTTGCTTTCAAATGAGGAGAGATCCAAGAATGTGAAGCTGCTTAGTGGAATAGGCAGCAGTAAGGCTCAAGGAAGCGTACCTATTCCACCCACCAGTGAAAAGCTGAGTCAGGAATCGGACAAGCCAAAAGGAAGAGGCCGATCCAAGTCCCCTCGCCGCGCCTCAAAGTCAGCAGCTGCAGCGAGCAAGCAACCCGATGCCGGAAAACCGGCCAGTGGAAAGAACCAATTTCACATCAATGGCACTCCCACAAACCATGTCACGTCAATCATTTTGGATCGTATTGTCTCGGAGTCTCAGCGATGCAGAAAAGAAGCAGATACAACCAGCACTCAGCCATTTCTTTCGACTTGCGATCTACTAGACACTTTGTCGGATCTTGTTCTCGCTGTGAGTCTCCTCGATTATGCGTGTGTACTAGCTTTTCTGCACTGACACGCATAATCGAAAACGTGAAGATACCATCATGCAGCGCTGCGGTCCACAAATATTCTGTCAAGTCACCTGTAACAAACATACTATCCGGTTGTCCAGAGCCTCCTCAGACGTTTGTTGGTTGCCTCCTGCATGATTTTCTGCCTCTCCCGAGGTCAACGCCAAAGGGGGAAAAGGCGGGCACCGATTCAGATCCCTACAAGGCTTCAAGAATTCTTTCCTTTCAACAGACGATGGAATGTCAAGCCGCGTCAAGACTCATCGTATGTCTGGTTGCGCGTTCCGGCGAGGGCAGACGACGAGTGATATCAGACCTGATTTTCGCGTTGAGTGGCGGTAAGCTCTTGCCAGTTGCCGAGACAGGGAAGAAGTCTCAAGTTGGTTCGGCCACTCGGGATGCGACCCTGGCGGGTGAGATGTGGGCCCTCCAAACATGGTCTGAGCTGCTCTTGGCCCTGCAGGCACCACGCAGCCGAAATGCCAGCTCGCACCAAGACTTTAACTCAAACAGTGTGTTGTCGTTTGAGGTTATCTTGATGATGCTTGACCACGGGGCTGCGCATGCATTGATGTTTGCTCTGGATAAAGTCAACCTCCAGCACCCCATGGCGCCAAGTGTTAGCTCTGCCATCTTGAGACCGCTGGAGATCTTTACCCGTGCATCGGTGTCTGTCAAAGGTAATTCATGCATCCATGTGTCAAGTGAACCGAAAAAATCTACACATCTAAATCCTGCCTCCATTCTCAGTGGACGATCTTATAGCCAAACGTTCAAAGAATGAGACGAAAGACTCTAGAAGAGTCACGTTTGGACCATCGCAGCGAAGCGAAAGGTAAGGGAGCCTAGTAGCTTAGATTTTTCTTGGAGTCTATTCGTTTCCTCATCTTACTTCATGACTGCTTGACTGCTTTCTCAGCTCCTTCGTAGATAACAATATGATAGATAATGTATTTGAGCAACAGGCCGAAACAGATTCTGACGAGGAAATGGACATGGAGGACGAAATTATGGACGATATGGATGAAGGAGATGACGATGAGGACAGTGAAGATGACGATACTGATGATGACACTGATGAGGATGGTGATTCTGATGAAGAGGAAATGGAGGTGAGCTGTGGACTTTCATTGCCTTAAAGAAAGGTGTCCGTACTCAATATACAAAAACTGCAGATTCGCCTCGGTCACCTGGATGACTTCGATTCCATTGAAGAAGATGATGACGAAGATATATCAAGTGACTCGGAGGAAGAGTCTGACTCCGAGGATGAGAGTCAAGAAGGAATGGAGGAGGGAGAAGGTGTAGATCAAAATGAAGAGGATTTCTTTGACCAGGTTGAGGCAGACATCCAGGAAGATCCTGACGCATTTGGAGTTGATGATGACATGGTGAGATTAAGGAATCCTTGGCTGTTTGTCCATTCATTTACTAGTGCCGCTCAAGCTGACTATGCTGCTTTTGTATTTTCGCTGACACTGCCAGTTCTTCCAAGAAGATCAGGCCGACGAACCAGAAGCCGCAGCTAGACCACCTCCAGCAGAACGTATCCTGGAGATTTTGAATAATGCTTCTGCTCAGCAGCCTGAGGGTTCTGACGAGGATTGGACTCAAGTGGAGAATGCAAGACAAGGCCTTGGCAATTTGCTACTTGGAGAGCTTGGGCTAGGCGAGCTTGCAGGAGGACCCCCCATGGGAGGTGGTGGGAACCGAGCTGGCGGAATCTTTGGTGCGCTTGGAGGAGGTGGTCCTTCCGTTGGATTGCTCGGTGAGTCAATAGTTTTGCCGTGGCAGGTTTGTGGATGAATCTCACCTCGCAACAGAGAATCTGAGCACTCTGCTGTCTGGAGGAGGGCCCTCTGGTCGGGGAATCGGTGCCGCCCTTGCTGAAGAGATGGGGATACGTACAGATGATTCAGGCAGCGGACGAGGAGCTAACATCACAGACACGGCAAGATCCGGGCGATCTAATGCAGGCGCACCGTCTATTAGTCAGATTCAAGCATCCCATGGCACGAATGCAAGCATGTCTGGGTCGGGCAATACAAATTCAATGGAGCTCGTCTACCAAGGCTCAAACACTGCTCCTAATCTGCCCTCTCGCCAACCTCATATATCCTTGACAAATCCGCCATCACAGTACGACACCCAACTGTTCGGTGGCCAGGCTGTCTCATCGCTTACTGTGTCCACAGTAAACCCCACACGTCACCCACTACTGCGGAATGTCCAGCTTGCTCCTGTCACATCATTGCAATCTGACAGCTCACAACGCTCAAACTCTGGTGCTCCTACCAGTATATCAACATCTTTCATCGCTGGGCCAGGTGGACAGATGATGCGCGTAAGCGATCGGGATGATGTCGGTGGTATGAGAAGACCCGTACCCCTCCTTGCTGGTTGGATGGATGGTGGAGTGTCTTCAGGTCTGAATGAAGAAGACTTTTCCATCTCGTTCGGTACGGCACTTGACTCATTTCTTCAAGCTGCCTCTAGAGCCCAAGCGACTACCACCTCCAATACTGATTCGGCTGTGGCGCCAGTCAATGACCAAGGAAATGAAGAAGCTGAAGATGCCATGGATGATGGCGGTGCCGATGTTGACAATCAAGCCGCAGAGGCTCCAGATGCTGCTGCTAATGATGATGATTCTGATGCTGCTGTTGCTGACGACGTCGACGACAACGATCCCTCTGAAAACAATCCTGCAGAGGAATCGATCGAGGATGGGTCTGCCCCTGTTGCTGAGGGGGCGGAGACAGGTAACAATTCAAGTGAAGAGTTGCCAGAAGGGGAAGGAGATGTTGCCATGGAAGACAGTAATTCACGGTCTACAGTTACCTATGGAGGCTGGCGAGGAAAGTGTTCCTGATCAAGATGAGGAAATGGCAGATCATAATGAGGAAGAGTCTGGCCAAGGGTCAATTGAGAACCAGAACGAAGAAATTGCTCGAGAGGAAACCATGGAGACTAGCGTTGGCGGTGATCAAGCAGACGGGGACTCCCCCAATGTCAATGAGAACAATGAGGACAGTGATGCTGTAGCAGAAGGGGAGGCTAGTGACGAATTGGCCTGCCCACCTGACATAGATCCAGAAGTGTTCGCATCCCTACCGCCAGAAATGCAGCAAGAAATTGTTAGCTCACACCAGGAGACACATAGCAGCGAGATCACAGGTATGCATGATAGATGCATTTGTTCAACTTTGAGATAAAGACTCAGCTTGCTCTCAGATCTGGGACTTGATCCTGATGCCTTAGCGGCCTTGCCAGAGGATATGAGGCGTGAGGCCATAGCTGAAGCTCGTCAAGATCAGCAAAGGGGTAAGAGTAGATGGCCTAGTATGCTTGCACTTGTCATGCATAAGAACTCTAACATATCGACCCTTCCAGCGGCTGAACGCGAGCAACAAGCAGCTGCTGAGCCACCAGCTGATCCTTCTAACGCTGAAGAGATGGACCAGGCTTCCTTCCTCGCCACCCTAAACCCTGAACTGAGAAATGAGATCTTGTTGACAGCAGACGAGTCATTTTTACAATCCCTGCCCCCGCAAATAGTGGCTGAGGCAAATGCTCTGAGAGAACGCGCTGCAAGTGAACACAACCAGCGTAGTCAGGAACGTGCAGCTGCCGCGGCAGCTCAAGCTGCTGCTGGCGGTGGCGGCAATGCGGGAGGAGGGGGAGCCTCCTCCCGGCAAGATGGCCCCGCATCGAATGCTGAGGGAGCCGGCTTGTCAAGGAGAAGGGTGCGGATAGGAAAGATGCGAGTAGAGGCAAATCGTGAAAGCTTGGTTTGTGGTCCAGAGAATAACGGGTTTGGCCCGCTCATGACAAAGACATCTGCAACTGCCTTGCTGCACATGTTTTACATGCTATCACCAGTCCACCCAACCCGACTGGTTCACAAACTTTTGCTCAACCTGTGTATGGAGGCCAGATCCAGAGATGTGATTCTAAATTGTATGTGATATTGTTCTTTATTTACTGTCCATTGGGCTCTCACCGACATCTTCGTCTTAATTCGATTAGCTCTGGTGGATCTGTTGAATGTTAACAGCAAAGATAAGGTCATGAGACTTTTGGCTGGAATGGATGAGACAAACGATATGCGCAAGGAAGAACCCCAAAAGCCCATCAGAGCTGGTGAATTCCCACCTCAGGCGCTCATAGGAACTGTTAGCGTATTGAGTGATGATTCAGTCCAAAGGCGAGGAATCATGCCTTACTCACGGAGACGGCCTGGCGGCAGCGGCATAACCGCCAATAGTATCCCTTCAGGAGCCATGGGATCGAATGATGGCGGCTGCATTCCTATCGTGTCTCGGCGCATTATTTCTGCTCTATCTGCACTGACTAAGAGCTCGTATCGAGTCTCCTACACCCTTATCAGTTCGAATGGCCCAGAAACCAAGGATTGTGAAGAAGCTACATGCACCAGATTACTTGACCTGCTTAAGATGCCGCACTACATCACAAGCTCATCAAACTTAGAGCAACTCCTCAGTCTTCTGGAAATTGTGCTTTCGCCTCTATCTCAATTGCCGAACAAAGATGTCGAGGTGGATCTCACGACTGACAGGGCATCCCCAGGGAGAGAATGGGTCAAAATTCCAAGGATTGTGATTTCCCCAACCAGACTGCACCTGCTTGTGGGTACACTCAGCAGGGAGTCTTGCAAGGATAGCTCTTTCGTCAAGATTGGCACACTTCTGAGAAGGCTGAGCCGTGTTGAAGCCAACAGAGAAGGTGAGTGATAGGTCATGGGACGCGAGACCAGTGTTCACAAGTCTAACATTCGATCCCTAGTCATCCTTCGTGAATTAATGTCGGTTGCCTCGAGTCTTGGTGCTGAGGCGATCTTTGACCTGAAGATGGGTAAGTTGATCATCGCCCAGGGAATTTAGCTTGGTTTCTCTCTATTTTAACCTGCACAATGTTAGTGGGTGTCAGACTTCGTTCTGCACAAAAAGTGAGGAACAGCACTGAGAAGGACACATCCATCTCCTCGTCAAGTGTAGGGGTTTCTCTATCAACAAGCTATGCCGAATTGAAGCTGCTGCGTGTGCTTCAAATGCTCAGAGATCTATGCGCCATAGATGAGCAAACTGAAGACAGTTCATCTCCAGACCATTTGCCAGACTCCACATTCGTTGCCTTGATGCAGTCGGATGGACTTGGCCTGGAACGTCTTTGGGAACAGCTGGAAGTGTGCTTGAAGACTGTCTCTGTGCTAGAGGGCATATCTGATGATGTTCAGCTGGATGATGCTGAAGAGGAAGCGGACGACGAAAATGCAGCTGCTGCAGCCAGTAATGGAGGGACTCTGAAGAATAGTGTTGCTGGCCTGATCACGAGATTCTTGCCCATGATTGAAGGTAAGATTATTGTAGCCAGAACACCCCTAGTTCTCATGAAGCTGAACCAATCTGCAAACTTTTGTTGTTTTGAAGCTTTCTTCATGATTCAGGGTAATGTCAAAGCTGACAGTAGAGACCCAGATAACGCTGATCTATCTAGCCGGGTGGTTCAGTTTGCTGCCCGGAACAAAGTCCTTCTGAACGCACTCATCAGATCAAACCCGTCTCTACTCGAGAAGAGCCTTAGTGCCATGGTCAATAACCCTACGGTGTGTGTGTGTGTGTGTGTGGATTATCATAAATTTCTTCCATTGCAAATTCTGAATTCTTCTCTTCAGTGCCGTGCCTTCCTAGCTTTCGACGTCAAACGGTGAGCATTGATTTGGACACAAAATTAATGAGCGCCCCAATCTTATGCATGCCTACTCCACCCTGCAGGGCATGGTTCAAAACGCAAGTCAGAAGGCTCAGGCAACAGTAAGTTGTTCAATGTTTGAAAAGATCTTTTCTAGTATGAAATCTCAACTTCACTGTGTATCTAAACAGAGCAAACCGAAGATATGGCAGTTTCAGGCTTACACTTCGTCGCAAGGTATGGGATTTGTTCATGACCCCATAAGGGAGACACTCACCCTAACTCCTCTTTTCTTAGTTTGTATTTGAAGACACCTTCCATGCGTTTGTCCACAAGAATGCCGACGAGCTACGAGGCAGACTTCACATTACTTTTGTAGGCGAAGAGGGTGTTGACGCAGGCGGACTGTCTCGAGAATTTTTCGCTATCCTTGCGAAGGAAATGTTCAATCCGAACTACGCTCTTTTCATGTCTACTGAGGACGGCTGCACATTCCAACCCAACCCAAATTCAAGTATCAATCCAGATGACAAGAGATACCTCCGATTCGTGGGACGCATTGTTGGTAAAGCTGTCGTTGACGGATATCTCCTTGATGCTCACTTCACCCGGTCGCTTTACAAGGTAGGGTTGTAGGCTGCCATTGCAGGTCTTATGGTACATACTCATATTCATTCCACCTAAACCATATTCCGTAGCACATGCTTGGAGTCAAGCCAACATACAGTGATATGCAAGCCATTGACCCTGGCTACTATAAGAATCTGCAGATGATTCTAGAGCACAAGCTTGAAGACATAGGGCTTGATCTCACGTTTTCGACCGAGTCGCACTCATTTGGACGGGCGACTACAGTTGATTTGATCCCTAACGGGCGCAACATTGCCGTCACAGAGGACACAAAAGAAAAGTATGTGGACCTTGTCTGCCAACATCGTATGACAACCGCGATCGAGAGTCAGATCAAGTAAGTCACTCAGTTGTGATGGCAAATTAGCGTTTGACTTTCTGATATTTTCTGCTTTTAGGGCTTTCCTCCAGGGATTCCACGAGCTAGTAGACCCTGAGCACATCAACATCTTCACTGCTAAAGAGCTTGAATTGCTGATCAGCGGCATGCCAGATATTGACATACACGATCTCAAGAAGAACACCGATTACAATGGTTACCGTCCCGCGGATAAGGAAATCGGATGGTTCTGGAGCATCATGTTCTCACTTTCTCGTAGCGAGAAAGCTGAGTTCTTGCAATTTGTGACTGGCAGTTCCAAGGTCCCCCTAGCTGGCTTCTCTGAATTGCAGGGTATGCGAGGAGTGCAGAAATTCAGCATTACCAAGGTCGTCAACCAAGAATCGTCTTTACCAAGCGCACATACTTGTGAGTTGAATCATGAAATAAGGGTCTTGCCTGCCGTATCCATCCATGCCTTTCAATCGGTCTCATAATTTTTTTGCAGGTTTCAATGCCCTTGATCTTCCTGTGTACTCATCTGAAGAAGATATGAAGAGCAAACTCTTGATGGCCATCAGTGAAGGAGCTGGCGGATTTGGATTCGCCTAAGCTTTAAGTAACGCTATATTTAGAATATGTACTTTAGATTTGACAAATGTTGTCGTTGTCTACCTGCAATTAGGGGTGAGGGTCCACTAGCTAGCGAGTTCACGCGGCCGAGAGAAAGCCCACCTCATCCGCTCGCGATCGGTGCGTAGCTAGAGCTAGCTAGAGCCGAAAAGCTCGGATCGGCGGAATGAGATGGGCTTTACTCGGCGAATATTCGGAGTTGGCTTGCGTTCGAGTGCTCTGACAGCAAGCCGAGACCCCATCTGATGCAGTCGTGCGACTGTGGTTGCCGGCGAATAAGTGTCCTTATGAAGTAGGACACAGGTTCGATCCACCGCCCGGTCTCTAGGCGCGCACAGGTGTGGCGCCGAGTCCACGCGGAGCGTGGGCGGAATGTCTGGACGCGGGCGATCGCTAGCTATGGCGCAGATGAGCGTAGAGAGCTTGAACGCGATGCAGGATCCGGTCCAACAAAATGTTAAGTTGCTAAATCCATCCGAGAGTATCCCCGATGCATGCGGCCACGTCCCGGCGCGTGGCTCCGGTAGGTTATAGATCGAACTACCATGGGGGGCATAGGAGGCTATCCCTGGCGACTTCCTCGCATAAACGCAGTCAGCGCGACCCAAAATAGCCACACAAACTACCGTACACCACCATAGCGAAGATCGACGGACGAATCGGATTACTCGGCGGAGAATCGGTGTTTGGGGACAAATGAAAGTTCTATTGACATGTTGAGAACATTTTTAGTTCACCTGTTCATCAAGGGCAGGTCGAAATCCTGTAGGAAAGTTCGGTGGTTCAAGCGCCTGGTAGCATGGCGGTGAGGCGGCAATCGATAAATTCGTTGATATCCGGGAAAGACGAGGACAAGCCAGCACCACGGCTGGACTCAGCGCAACAAACTACCCCAGAAACAATGCTTCTCCAAATAGATTTGCCAAAGTCAGTCTGCCGTAGTGACACTGCTTATCGTCGATCTTTGCTCTAGCTAGTTTTACTACATACAGACATATATATACCGGGTATGTAGATTGGCGCAGCCCACCATTTCGCCGGCTGACGACTGCGTTTATAGACAGCCAGAGATCAGGTCCAACTACTGGCTCCTGTGCCACTGATCCACCCACTACCCACCTATGGGCGGAAGCACAGCGACCTCGGCGCCGCCCCGCCCTGTATCACTGTATCACGCACCGAACCAACCAACCACGGCTCTGTGAGGTGGATAGTCGTAGCTCCTTGAACTCTTCTACTGGGACAATCTGAACGCGATAAACGGGGGACGGGATTAGAACGTCATGAGAAGGTGATGTGGGATATTTGTTTGCTCTTCTCATTTTGAATATAATAATTAAACTCCATCTATGCCTCTTTAATGGTCTCTACTTTAGCTACATGTCCCATGATTTGGTCGTTGATCGATCAAGAATTGTACTCTGAGGGCTCGCACACGCAATGCCGTGCCACTAACAAAATGAGCCATACTCATTATGATACAATGTAACTATGGCCAACTTTTCTCATCCTCCTAAAACTCTTTGGATGAAATTCCTAATAGGCTTAGCACACTCGCCGTACATACTCTGTAGAGCAGAATGCACTGACTTTCAAATGTGATCTGACTCCGCAGCGAGGATAGTAGAAGGTGCTCTATTCAGCACATCTTTTCCACTACTCTCTTTCTGAAGCACAAAAGCAATCACATTACATGGAGGTGCATTAAAGTGCCGCAGTGAATAATACCCCAATCTGTTGGTGCATTGACAGCAAGTTATCCCAGACCTTGCCTTGTTGTTTTGCAAGTAATTCTGACGCAGCCGGTTCCGCGCCGTGCCTCTCGTCCGCCAACGTGGACTCCGAGGCCCTGACGGGGATGCACGTCGACAAGGAGGAGGGGGGCGATGTGGAATGTGCCGTGCTGACTGAGGGGAAGATTCGGGCGAGGTACAAGTCGGGCGTCCTTTTGCAACGCCTCTATGGAGGAGAAGGAGGAGGAGGGGGGGGGTCAAGGAAGCATTTAGGCAGGCTTCCCAAGACTAAAATTACCCTAAATTACAGGGTTATTACCCCTCTGCAGGAAAATGCCATTATCCACAGCCACCTAGTCTAAAAAGCAAGTAAGGTAATTGAATTACTGCGACAATTACCGGGTAATTACCGGAATTTACTGGGTAAGGTAATTAAAAATTACCAAATCGACCAAGGAGAGGGTAAGGAAGGGGGAATCGGTAAAATGCTGCTAAGCTCAAAGTGCTCAGACTGGATCACCGGCATTGGAAAGGATTGCCACCTCTCTTGGGCTCTTGTGCCCTTGTAGGCTTGGCCGTTCTCAACTTGTGCTTAGCAGTCTATCATCTTCCGAGTTGCTTCGTTGAAAGCACATGCCCTTAATCATCATCAGCACGTCATAATATTGGAATAAGCCAGCATATCATGGTTTTATCGTATTGCTCTGTTATTGGGACCAATGTCGAAAGGTCGACCGTTGAAGTCTCGCAGTCCTTGGATTTTCAACCACTTGGAACAGTAAAGCTAGCTCCAGCTTAGGTTGGTGCTGATAGTCAACGATGGGCAGGATTGCGCGTCAGGACGATGGGAAAATTGAAGGCGACAGCGCACATGCACAGAGTTGATCGGAACGGCCAATGTTGTTGACGAACCAGTGATCCGAACTCATCGGAGGGGTCTCTAGCTCAATGCCCATGCCATGCGCCCATAGAATCGCCCGGCAAGTGGCGATTTTCAGTAGGTCAAAATTGCAAAATACAATTTCTTCTTGATCCCAGTGAGGGCGCATGCTACGGTTAGGGCATTAGGCAGGCACCTGGCAAGAGTTAATCTTAACTTCTGGGTTAGACTTCTGTGATCGGGGGAAAGGGGGGTACCCCCCCTCTCCCCCATGAAAATGCCCCCACAATCTAGCAGCTACTAGCTAAGCCTGATCTGGCTAAGTACTATAGTCGGATGTGCGAATATTCATGGGGGCTACACTCATCCATACCCTCTATACTATATACTAGTAGTTACTATCATAGGGGACAAAACCTAGCCCGGGGGACTTACCCTGCCAAATTGCCACCCAAATGGGGGGATGTCTAATAACCCAGAAATTGAGATAAACTCTTACCCGCCTTACTACGTACTAGCGCACATTGGTGGTTCTGGATTATTGCATCGGGGCGGGGGGAAAGCCACCAGTGTCGTTATCGCGTCGTCCTGGGGTCAAGGGCCATTAAGTAGTGGGATGAAGCAGGAGGACATGTGCAGTCTTTAAGACACACACACTGGACAAACAGTAGATCAATAAAACACAGCTCATCTAATATGCTTATCCGCTTCCTCATGTGCTCATCAACATTTGTATCATATCGTGATCGCTAATATCAGCCGTAGTCGACAGATTCTCCACGGACAATGGTGTTAAAGACGACAGAGAAGAGGACCTCGAGCACACTGAAGAGCCTGGAGAGGGAGATCCGGCACTTGTTTCGGGGTCTTCACGACATGGCATGCAGGTCATTATGAATGTTCTTGGTCTCTCTGCCGGCAACATCATAGTTTCAATAATTCTAGGGTCCACTTGCATCGTCCCGACAGGTCTCGACTTCGCCACCATTGATACATTGTTTTTAGTCTCCAAGCCATGCTCGAAATTGTTGGATACCCGGCGAACAGCTTCTACAGGCTGAGGTGGCGGTTTCTTCTTATCCAACCTAGATGGAGTGCTTGCCTGAACAGGTTTTGGCGTAATGGATTTTGTCTGTTCGAGTCTATTCGGCATTGCGACGGTCATAGACGCAACAGGTACGCTGCTAACATTCGACGAGGCTTGCACATGCGCCACGTTAACATTTGGGGAAGAAGGAACTATTATTTTCCTTGGCAAGGACTTCAATTCGCCTCTCGCTTTGATTTCCCTGCTACGTTTCAGGAGACTCTTCGCGACTGCGTCGAGGAAATCGTATGTCTCTTTGTCTATCGTCTTGTAGTTCTGTGCAACGTCTCTGCTCAAATCTAGATGGGATGAAAATGGGACGGGTGAGGTGTGTTCATCTGCATCTACGCCAGAGCTTAGAACTCACCTGCGAAGGCCATAAGACCGTGGCTCTTCTTGTGCGATCTTTTCTTGTTCCTACCTGGCAAGTACCACCCAGGGGGAAGAACCAATTTGCTATACCGTTTGGGTAGTTCGCTGGGCATTTCAATGCCCTCAAACCCAGTGACGTAATCAGGAGCGCGCAACGTCTCAAACGGGTTGTAGGTGGGATTATTCTGCTGTAGAATCAACTCTCGCTCAAGAACAAAGAAGAGATTGTACCGCTGCGTGGTGTAGCGCGACGTCAGCGCATCGTCTGGTGAATGGAAAAAAATGTAACACCTTACATTGTACGGCTTGATTTTCATCGCGCAATATTTGTTCATCGTTGTTGCAACTCTTTGTGGTATGCGTTTGCAATCGAGGCGATTATGTCGGTGACCAGCTGAGACGTAAGAGTTTAGTGCGCGGCCCCTGCCCGATGCCCTGGCGATATTACAAATCAAAGTTCCAGCCCGGAAGACCAATCGCATGTACGAGGGTGTCGTATGCAACTATGTAGGTGCTGGGTTGGGAATTTGGAACTTGGCATTGGCCGCCCTTGGCCCCTTGTCGATGGCGCCATGGCCGCCTTTGGGCCCTCGGGTGGCGCGGCCGCGGGGCTTACGGAGGCTTACGCTTACGGCTACGGACGGAGGCTTACGGGCTTACTACAGAAAACTGCTAGGCAGTAGCACATAGGAGTAAGCCGCCGCCCAATGCCATGCCAAGCAGACCGTCATTCGCATTCAATTTGTGCCCGCACGGAACGTTAGTCATTTTGTTTGTTGTGCTCCGACGTCTTCCGACGTCCGTCGGCGCAGTGGAGGTTAAGCGAATCCAGGCAGCGTCGTGTCGCCACACCAAAGCACAGAACAGATAAGAATTCGATCGGGCCAATATTGCGACGAGCGGAGCGCAGCCCGTGCGGGCAGCCAGCCGTATCTGTGCCTGGGCAGTGGAGAGTGGAGCGAACCTGGGATCAAAAGCCACTACAGATGTCCTATCTCCACCACTGCCTATCGAAGCCCGAAGACGCCGGGAGAAGCAGAAAGAGAAGATGGAAGAGATAATTTGGAGAGGTCGCGCTGGAGGTTGAGGAGAGGCGCCGGCCGATAGTCGTGGCGATCATGGCCATCCCAGCCAACATTGCCAACATCCAATAGCCGCTTGAACTTGGCTCACGAAGTCCAAGGCGACCAGGAATTGACACCGTGTACAACGCTAGCACGCCAACACACACAATGCGCAGGGTCATGATCGACCAGGGCAACATGCAAGACGTTGACGACGCTCCGCTTCAGCGCGAGGAGGAACACCCGAGGCACATCTTCCGGGACGTCGCCGTCGTAGCGTCCATCCTCGCCCTTGCCTGCCTCGTCGCACTCGTCGCGGGCCATGTTGCTGCGGGCCATGTTGCTGGTCATTCTCCGCCCGGTGCAAGTCTTCGGCAACATGTTGAAGGACCCGTCGACATCCACGGGCACCGCCACGCCATGGGCCTATTCGACGCCGAGGACGACGCGGACCAGGAGGGTTCCCATTCCGAGCCAGACGAGGGGGGCGAGATTCAGCAGCCCCATTTCGCAACTGACACTTCAACCCCCTACGAAGAAGCAATGGCCAAGGTGGCGGACGACTTGGACGAAGCTGAGGAGACTCCCTTTCGACGTGGCGAGCCCTGTGAAATTGGAGGTCCGCACAGCGACGTGTCCGCCCCCTGCACCTTCCTTGCTGTCAACGGAGACGGCACGTACAGGGTTCAGGATGTGCGCAACTTGAAGTTGATCCCTTCCATCGAGTCGGAGTTCATTCACAGGTACACGCCTATCCATGATGGCTCTGATGCGATATGCACAGTGCGTAATGGGAAGGCATTCATCACTGCTTGTGAGATCTCGAGAGGGTTTCAGAATTTGGAAGGTTCTTTCTTTTATGAAGTTGAATATGATGAGTACGTTGACAACGAGATGCGAGTATCTGTTGTGGAACTTCCTTTTGGCTCAGTCGAGAGAATAATTGAGCGTAGCATTTCGCTTGAGAAAGGCAAGAAATACTTCTTGCCTTCCGAAACCGAGTCGGACTCGTCGAGCTCCGCAAGCAGCCACCTGTCATTGGACTCCCCTCACCGCTTTTAGGCACTTGAGATCAGTTCCTTTTCTTCGAGCCCAAGGCAGCGTATCGGCCACATTTCAGGCCGGGATTCCTGGTGGCTCAGTTCACCCTCCGGTCAGTGGTGCGTTGCAAGGACGTCAGATGCCGCTCCCGGTTCTCAAAGGCCGCGTCTGATGTCCTTAGTAAACTGAAGCCCAAGTTGGTATGATGTTCTGGTCGATCTGCAATGTAGCCCTTCTATAACAAATAAAGGATAATGATGTGCACCCTCGGTCTGAATACAAGAGGGAAAAAGCAGTAACGTCCCTCGAACTAAATACAACGGGGACGTTTCTTATAGTACAATATTTACTCACAGAAGAAACATGAAAATATTGCTTGACGTGGGGTCTCTTGTTGTCCTCATTAATGGCGCCACCTTCACTGCTCACTGCTGCAGTTGACTCCCCTCCCGAGCCCGTCTTAGTCGAGTCGCCGTTCTCAAGCCTGGACTGCAGCTCCAGTATCTTGCCTGCCTGGCTCTCGACCATCTCATGCAACTTCTTCAGTTCCACGCCCTCGAGCGTCGACTGGGGTGTCGCTGAGACCGGCCGCTCCTGGAGCGAAGGCGGACAGACCGTCCCATCCGCCTCGGCCGCTATGGTAACCATCCAGCATCGTCAAACAAGCTGCTAGTTCTCCCCAACCGAGGCCTGCAGTGTGGGTTCATTTGAGCAGACCCATGAATTCATGGTAGCTTAAATATTACAATTGAAACACGTTTACCACAAGTAAATCACATGGCAGTCCACCCCCTGCTAGCTACGTCGTCTCCGTCGTCGTCGTACGTAGTGTTATCAGCCGTGACGTACTCACGGTCGACCTCCCGTATAATCTCGGGGAACATGACCGAGCTCCTGTTCAGGTCGAGGTCGTTCCTCCCCATGAGCATGTCGCTGCCGTACCGGCCCCGAAGCATCCGCTCGTGTTCGATCGCCTCCATCTCCTCAACCTCCCTCATCTGCCGCTCGGCCTCCTCCTCGGCCCGAGCCCTGCGCTTGCTGACCTTTTTGGCCGGCGACTTCCTGCTGACCTTCGGTTCGTCCTCCCTGCCCTTGGCGACGCGACTCGCGTTCTCCTGGGTCCCGTTGATCCTCGACCGGAGCCGCTCGTTTTCGGCCCTCAGCAGCTCCCTCTCCTGCTCCGAGTTCTGGAGCTGCCTGTGGAGCTTCTTGATCTCCTGATTCAGCGGTCTCCCCTCGTCACGGAGGTGACGGGGCTCGATGATGGCGATGGACTGCTGGCCGGGCCTCTCCTTCCACCAGCTCTGGATCGACTTGATCGTGAACTGACGCTGGCCCCTGCGGGACATTTTCGAACCCCTCTCCCTCCTGACCTTGCCGACGCCGCGGGCGAAGCGGGCCCTCTGCCTGGCGATCGTCTCGGCGATCCGACTCGACGCCGCGGGGTTCGCGGGCGCGAAGGACTTGTTGAGGAACTCGATTTCCTGCTCGATCGACGGCCCGTCTTCGTCCCTTTCACCCTGCACCTCTCCATCCATGCCCCGCATTCTAGGGACGATCGCCCTGGCCACCACGAGGACGAGGAGCGCCGCGGCCGACAGCGACAGAACGGGGGGCATCGACGACAGCAGCGCGCCCAGCCCGCCCCTCCGGCTCGCCAGGCCGGTCGTCGTCACGCCGTCCACGGCGCCGTACAGGCAAGTGTCGATCGAATGCCGGGTCGACGCGACAAGGAATGCGGCCAACCTTGCCACGGTGACGTAGACGCCGCGAAGCGCGCTCTGCAGGAACGAGCCGACGGGACGCAGGACCGAGCCGAGCGCCGAAGCGACGGCCATCGCACAGTCCCCGAGCGCCGACCGGCCGTAGCGGTTCGAGTGCGAGCTGACCGCACGACGTGACGAGGGAAGAGGCGTGACGAACGCGCTCTGGGGATAGCGCAACTGCGACGGCCCGGGCGGCTGCTTGTTCCAGCCCTGTTTGCCTCCCGGACGGCCTCCAACGCGGCCTGGCTTCCTGTTTCTCTTCCTTTTGCTCTTCTTAGAATTCGCCCTTGAGGCTGCACCGGCCCTTCGCTCAGTCGGCGCGGGGCTCATTTTCGCTTCCTTGTCTTCGCTGGATACCATTGTTGATTGGTTGCCAATGGCTGCGTCGTCCACTTTTTCCTCATCCAATGATTCGTTGACACTTGCCGCGGATCTTTCACCTCGACCCACGGATTTTGGCAGGGGCGTGCTGAGGATACCATCGATCTCGTTGTCGTCGTCTCGTCCCCCCGCTTGCTCGGTGATATCTGCATCGCAATCGGCTTGATCCTCGTTTGACACCTCGTCTGATGGCTCATCCCGAGTGTCAGAGCCGGCATCATCGCTCCCTTCCACGAGCCGGCTTGCGTCACTTGCGTCACCAAATAGGGCGGCGTCATCCTCCTCGACCTCGTAGTACTCGTAGCCGTCGTCGGTCCCGTAGACGTCGAGGTCGGGAGGCCCGTCGGGATCGTACTCCACCTCCACGTACTCGTAGCCCTCGTCCGCGGCACCGTCCGGAGGAGGCTCGTCATCGAGGCGCCCGCCGCCTCGAGCTATGCCGAAGATGGCCGGGGACGCCGGCGCGACGCCCCACGGTCTTGGGGCGGCGAGGGCGTGTCGTCCCATTGTCCGCCCGTCTTCGTTCCCAATTGTCTGACCGTCTTCTTGACCTCCGTCCCTCCGTCTCCGACCTGTAAATACGTTCGACGTGACCCAACTCCATCCAGAATCTCCAAGATCCAGCGCACCCGCACGAACACCAATACCTAAGGCGCAAGTTGTGGCGATGGCGTTTGGCAGCCAGCAGCGTGTCCTTGTGTACGTGTGTGTCCTCGGAGAAGATGGAGGATCGGTCCTGCCCTTTATGTCAAGGATCGCTCCTGTCTGGGGAGCTCCTCTATCTCGAGGGAACATGCTCCCATCGAGTATGCGTCGACTGTCTAGACGCAAAGGACGACGAACGTCGTCGACAAGTCGGATCGGCCGTAGGATCTGATATGCCATGTCCTGTTTGCAACGAGGGGCTATTTGACATCGAACGGCTGCCAACGTACACGGGCAGGATCCCAGAGCCCGTGACCTCGCATGGGATTGTCGCCACCGTCACCCCACAAACCAAGGTAAAATCTGAGCGGGACAACGATGTCGACGAGGACAAGAAGGGTCGGATTTCGCACATCGATTCAGTGGCCGACAATCACCTAGCCGTTATGAAACAAGAGACGGACGATGAGTCATCCACGGCTTCTTCTCGCTTCTCCGCCGTATCGGCCGACGACGAAGACCCAGCCTTGGCGGAACAGGAGGCAGCACCATCATCCAGTGACAAGCCCAGTGCCAAGTCCCCCGAAGAAGAAGTAGTAGTTAAGGAGGAGCCTACCATCTACGAGCTCCAGCAGAGGAGTGCCAAGCACGCCCGGGTGTATGGTGATAGAGACCTTCTGGCTCGACAAAGCAAGGAAGGGATGATGAAACTTGGCGGGGGCAACCAGTCCTGGGCATTGTGGCCGAAGTCTGACGAGGATCGAATGAAAAGACTAGACGGCAGGTTTGCAATAGCGTGCAGTTCTCATTGGTAAGACCCAAGTCTGGCAATGTTTCGCGGCCGTTTTTAGCCGAGCTCACACTTTGCTAATGAAACCATGTCGTGCAGGAATTTTGTGAGTCGCTGCCGTACTTTTCATACGTGAAATCATGTAGCGCTGACTGTTGTGTATCCAGGGGGCCCCGAAGTATGCAGGGCAGACTTCTGCCCATGTTGGCCTGCCTTCTATTCTCAAAAATAATGACACCGCAACAAAAACATTCGCCATCTTTGTGCAGCGCATAGTGGGCGGAACCACCATTGGCTGGGAATACTGTGGCGAGGTGAGTTTTACGTTTTACTCTCCGGTCAGACTCGTCTATCTAATGCTCAAATGAAACCTGACAGTACGCTCAGCTAGAAGACGACAGTAAGTTAGTTCTCCTTTCCCTCCTGAAATAATTTGTCCCTAACCACTTGAACTTTCTTGCCCCGCGGTAGTCGCTGGGATCACCGCAGCAGCATCAGTCAGCCGCGAGTGCAAGACCTTTATCCTAAGCGACATAAGACACTCCCTCTCTCGCCCTGGTGGGAAGTGGCACGGAATTCTGGACAGCTACCGCGATGATATTATAGACTTGTGCGTATTCAAGCCCAAGGATAGAGCCACTTTAAGCGCCAAGGATCTGGGTCTAAATGATTTTCCCAAGCGCAAGCTCACGCAGGCCGAGTTTGCTGAGAAGTTGGTCAATTGGGATTACTTCTATAGGAGCGACCAAATAGTTTTTAAGCACTATGATGAAACCATCTACGACTTTGTCAAAGATGGGAAAACAACAAAGAATAAGAACAACAAGAAGAGAAAGGCTGACGAGCCTTGTGCCAAGGCATCTGACTGGTACGCAATCCTCGACCAGCAGGTTCAGTCATGCAACAGGCAAGCTAAGAAGAAAAGAAAGCGAACTTAAAGAGATGTCCACGCTGATTTGTTGTCTTTTGAAACCACAGCTTTTGCCTTAATTTAATTTGTAACATAGGCAAGGACTCAACAGAGTTATCGACGAACATAAATAGATGATATAAATCTAAATATCGATCAGTAATAACAATTCTAACACGACACTGGCAACCTTCCAGTTGAAACATTCTCTGTCTTGCTACGCCTCATAGAGCATACCAGAATGACTGGTAAAGTGAATTGACTGGGTTGCTTGATCACAGACCAGGCTCAGGTGCACTGCACTCAAGGTTGCTAGAGCGTGTAGGAGAGGACGTGAGCCAGCGTCTCGTCCGGCAGAAGAAGTAACGCACACGGTTCCTCCCCCATGATCTTGTGTAAGCGGTGGCGACGACAATCCATAGGGCTAAGGTTGAGTGCCTCCTCCAGCAATGATCTTGATTTTGATTTTGTGGGTATTGTTTTGATTGTTAGAGTGCCGTTTCTGGATGTTCTTGCACCCCCCTAGTATGACACATTGTTGGAGGAAATGGATTGTCCGCAGGGTTTGCACCAGGATCTGATGTGGTGTATTCCTCTCAACAGCATCAGATGGGGATTGGCCAGCTGGGGGAAGACTCTTGTTCAGCTTGCCACACTTCCTAACTAACTTATCTTCATCAGGAATCAGGAGTGGCGGCCGTGGGGGAACCGGAGGGCACCATGTGGTTCGCTTGTCATCATGAGCCTGGCAAAATACCACCACCAGCTTGTTTCATGTTTAAGACTTTCCATCACCCAGTCGGTGTGTAGTTGACAATGCCGTCACTGGTAAAGAGGCCCTCACCGTCGGATTGTCATTTTTGGACTTGCACTGAAGAAGGATCCTGAGGCGATAAACTAATAACTTGGGGAGAAATTTGTCCATGGAGATCTTGGATTGCAGAAGGACGTGCGTAGATAGACTAGGTCAGTCAAATTATGGACGGATGCTACATAACTTGGTTCGGTTGAAGCACTCTACAAGCTTGGATGTGCATCACCTTTGAGAGGGAGTTGCAAAGGATACTACCAAGGCTGCCGAATACTTCACAAAGGCGGTACAAGGACGTGTTGAGAACGGGACTACATCCGTGCAATGAGACACTTTCTGATCTCATCAAATATGGAGGACAAGTGAAGGATTCACTTGTATCTATCATACGAGTTCATGATGGGATTGCAAAAAAGAGCAGTGCACACAGGCACTGAAAGGGAAATAAAGAGACAAAGTTACAAAGTAAAGATTGTTGTGAGATCACTGTAGGGAAATGAAGAGTTGAGAGTCAAAGCAAAGGCATTGAAGGCAGTTGGGCTGTATTGGGTGTCAGAACTTTGTTTGATAGCTTGCACCTTAATGCTAAAGGCTGCAAAACATGGGTTCGATAAATTGACTTTTAGAGTGCATTACGACCGTCACCCTCAAGGCATACACACAGGTCACAAAATATACAAATTGAGGATGCAGCCGCCAAAAAAGATCGTCCATGATCAACTCATGTCAAGACTACCTACAGAGTTGTTATTAGTTACTCAGTGTCATAAAAGTGTGGACAAAAGGTCAGAATGTGGTTTGTCACCAAACCAACAGGTAGGACTTTGCCAGTCGCCCTCATCGCGGCAACAACCAATATTGGACGAATGACTTCATCAAGAGGTTTCGATAGCTGTCTTGCAAGAGCTGCCGCCAACAGCTTGGGATTCGGAATCTTGATCTGGTCGGGCGGGACCATGACCTCATCCATCCCCTTCTCCGCGGCCAGAGTGAGTGTGGACAAGGTTTGAACATTCAGATGCTCATCTCCCCGCTCGTCTTCAGTCCATTCGCTTACTTGAGCATCCTTCTCTGGGTTTGCTCCATAACTCATCAGAAGCGAAGCCATTGCTGCATCGTTGTTCTTGACTGCCTGGTAGAGGGCTGGATTGGAATCGTATGGCGTCTCTCCCTGGAAGCAGTACCCGTTGGGATCTGCGCCCGCCTGAAGCAGAAGTTCCGCAACCGCAATGTTTGTTGGGTGCCTGTTGTTTACGAAGGAATCATGTTCTCCTCCAATGGCCAAGCCAAGGCTTTGTTCAAGAGATAGCTGTTTCTCATCGGCAAGCCCCCAGGAAATCACATTGGCCAGGACGAACATGAGCATGTTCAGGCTGTACCTATGAATCTGGGAATGCAGCAGCCATTGAAATCACTGCTTCGACGTCTCTTTTCTTCAGTTTGTAACCGTAAAGGATCATGACTTCGAGCCCCTCGAATGAGAGACTGCCATGGCCAAAGAAGTGATTACCGGTCGATGTTGGAATGCAACCCCTGCCCTTAGCTGCTACCCTCACGAATCGTCCTCGGCTGTAGAAATAGCGGTGCTTTGTCTCCGAGCTCGCCGGACTCGCCGCCATCAGAAGTAGGATCTCCAAGTCCCTTCGTTTTGACGCCTGGTGAAACGGGGCAGGAGTCACGAAGACGCCGTGCCCCGCTTGGAACGGATCTCTTCCCCCATCGATCAGCGCCCGCACACCAGCTGCGTCCTCGGGCCATGGCGGCTCGTCGGGCGTTCTCTTCTTCAAAGACATGAGGTTGGCAAACATGTCGTTGAACTCTTGAAAATGGGCTCTCGGCACTCTAGGCCATCCCATGTCTTCGTCTTCGTCGCCATCCTCCTGGTCGCCATCGTCATTGGCACCCGCATCCTCCTCCGCGGCCGCCCCCCCGTCTTCTCTGATCCCGCCGCTGTCGGCACCCTCTTCCTCGTCCATCTTCCTTGTTTGAAAGTTATGCCTCAGTACGTCTGCGCCATTTTGAAAGCGTTCGAGGTCTGAAACTTTCACGAGGCGGGCGCGCAGGCCAGGCCGACCAGTCCCCGCACAAAATCCAGGCCGCTCAGCTCCGCTCTCTCCGGCCCGAATTTATGAATTGGAAGCCGGAAGAAAATTCGAAGCAAGGACTGGACTGGCAAGGACATCAACATTCGAAGGACACTCTGACTGAAAAAGAGGACACGAGATGGCACCGCTCCACTGCCCGGTCTGCGAGGAGGACGACCCCGAGACGGCCGACGGGGTCTGCCTCACTTGCGGCGAGGAGGTGATCGACCGGCCCGCGCCGTCGGCATCGGGTCAGGCCAGTCAGGCCGCCGCTGCTCCCGGAGCGGGCGGCCGCGCCGGTCAGGCGGCTGCTCCCGGAG
>JAAMXK010001415.1:0-14582 GCA_019693575.1 Thalassiosira oceanica | reverse complement strand
TGGGCCAAGGTAACAAAGTTGTTTGGGTACAGTGACAAACTGTTGAACTCCTTGACTGCCACCAACAGTCTACACTAGATTATGCTTTGCATATTTGCATGGCTGGTCGGCCCGGTCATTTGGAAGATAATAATCATATTCTAGTTGTTAGTACATATACCAATTCAACATACCGAATTACCTGTCATGGCTTTATGTTGACTCTGTATTTCTTTAAATGCATAGTCACCAATCATTGAATCCATTGAACAAGTAATTCACAAGTAATACAGTACAGGTCTTGACTTCCCCATTTATTTCTTTGAGACTTTGAGCTTGTGTTGCTAGCGGTCAAGACGCCCTCTGTTGGACTCTCCTGATTAGATGATCATTTGGTCATAGCCCATCACGCAATCAATAGGAAGGAGAAAATAGGGGTGTGAATTGGCCTACATCCACGTGATTGGCTACTTTTATCCTTGACTGCACTACCTTACCTATGCGCCTTCAAATCAAAAATGAAGCAATTGCTACTGTAGCTCTCTTGATTGAACTGCCATCGTTTGTGTCTCCACATGTGACACAGAGCAGATCTATACTCAAGAAAGTTTGCCCAAACAAGTTAAAAGTGCAAATTCTGCTTGTCTGCTCCTATGACTAGCTGGTGTCTTTTGAAATACAATTTTCAATGCCTATAGGCCTTTGCTTTTGTTTGGCGGAAGAGGCTTCACGTTTCTTCTCCAGAGTTGGGGCAAATCGCCTGCCTTGACATCATTTGGTGTCGCCCTTCCTATTTGAGCAAAGTTTTTCTTATTCCCAATAGCTTTCCAAAAATGCTTCGGCAGAACAGAACCCGCAAATGACTCGAGAGTGAATTGAGACACCATCCCCTCAGCGCAGCACCTTTTCCAAAGGCTCGACATCAAGGGTAGATAACGTTCGTCTTTAAAATGCATATGAGCTCTGTAAGTATTCATCATGTGGGAGTATGAACCGTGTGTGGTAAGATTTTTCGTCTTCAACGTAGCAAAGGCACGGTTGGCGATTGCAAGAGTCTCGCCCTTGTCACCTGGCTCATTCCACATTGATGGTGCAAGAGAGCACGCCTTGATAATCAAATTGTAAGAATTTGAGTCTGGTCGAAGATCCTTTCTCCTTTCCTCTTCAGACAATTTCCTCATCGTTTCAACCAGAGACTCAACACGCGACGGCGCGACCGGGTCATTAGACAGGATCCAAGCATCGATTACTGATCTATAGCTCACAGCATCGGGTCGGAAACAACGCCCCTCCTTGTGCATGAAGTTCATGCGCCTGAGATAGCTTTCGGCCTTTTCAGCCGATTTCCGATCACGTCGTTTGGCAAATACGTTCAATAGCGCGTTCAGTGTGGCAGCATTTGGCCGTGATGGACCTTCACAGTCACTGAATCGATGTATGCTTTCTTCAAATAATGCAGTTGCTCTCTCAACGCCATGTTTAGGATCGTCTATCATCTTTGAGATGGTGATATTGTAATCATCGGCACGGATGAAGACAGCATCATTGTAGCGGGCATGTGCTTCCTTCTTCCGCAGTAACTGGATGGCCTTCTCAGGTGAGTCTGCCCGTGGACTGCGGCACCATGCACGGAGGCATATCGAGAAGGACTTATTATCTGGTGAAAGTTCCCTCTGACCTGCGGAAGACTTCTCAATAAGATCGTCTAGAACTGCCTGGGCCCTCTCGGCCGGTGACACATCTGAGACGTTAGCTCCCATCTTCTCGATGATGTGCCAGGCATTCATAACCTATGTGCGAGAGAAGATGAGCCAAGTGCTTCCAACTTATCCGACTTAAAACTCAAGAGACGTCACCTTATTTCTAATGCGTGTTTTTCGGCATGTGAGCAATGATATGTAATAGACGCAGATGCTACCAAGACAACGTACCGGATAAACACATCAGGGCGTGTGCAAATTTCTCCCCTATCGTACAGCTCATCCAACTTTGACAAGAAGGCAACTGCTTTCTCCGCCCCCTCGATAGATTTACTCTTCGTACAAGCTGCGAAAATGGTTGAGCTCCGGTGAGGGATGTCAGGACATAAATTTTACGCATCTCACCGTCAACGATGGAGTTGAATGAATCAGGGTACAGCCCTCCTCTCTTTCGAACGATGTCGTCGATTTTCAAAGCTGACAGTTCGTCAACGTCGTTGATGTCTTTGGGAGGGGTGTCAGCTGCAGCTTCATGTGTCTTCTCGTTCGATAAGATTTTGGCCATGTACAAGTTCGTTGTTTCGTCGGGGGTCACCGATCTATCCGCCTTCTGCATTCTCTCAAACTGCGGATGTCAGCTTATCGCATATGCATAAGGAATTCACCCAATCTTACCAGTTTCATTGCCGATTGCACAGCACCGGGTGTGCTATTGGCGCTATAAGCCATTAGGAGAAAGTTACAAATGGTTGTATTGGGTCTCACATTTGCCGCCAGGTCCATCTTGTCAGAGCCTACACGTTTGTTATGCGTCATCCTCCGATTGAGTTCGAACATCGTGTCGAGTAGCTCTTCCAGACGTCGCAATGTCCCACCGCGATGAGCAGAATTTGACGCCAGCGCCTTCATCACAACAGCGAACGAGGTAGAATTTGGCCTGGCAATGTGCATCATGTTTCTCTCGTGGCACGTGACCATGTGACTGAGAAGAGATTCTGCCTTCTCGACGCAACCCTTCCTCTTCGGGTCGGATAAATACCCCATGATAACTGCATTGTAGAGTCTAGTGAACTTCATGTCGGGTCTTGACTTCATGGTGCTCAGCTCCTCAACCTCGAAGTCGGAGAGATATTGGCGCGCCTTATCTACATGGGCGATATCCTCTGAGCCAGCTAAGACCTCGATCAAGCTCGCAAACGTCGCGAAATTTGCGAGACCGAGTTTTTTCGCGCGGATATATACTCCTTCGGCCTCGTCGAACATTTCCGCTTGTCCATACGCTCGTATCGCATCGTTGGTGGCGCCATCTAATCGATTTCGTTCGTTTTGAAAGCTCCAATCGTTATGCGACATTCCTATCATTTTAACCAACAAGTCATCCGCCATCATAGCGCAACTTCTCGAATCTTTGATGTTGTCAACCTTACTCGCTGCACAGGACCATGCATAGACAGCCTGTCCGTAGGTTGTCATGTTTGGCCGTTGCATCTCGTTTGGCGACTCTTCCATCTCCGAAATGACCTCCGCGATGCGGTAGCAGGCTTGGCGAAGATCATCCCCCGTGGATGCCATTCGGCTCAACAGACTGATAAACGAGTTACAGGAGTATACATTCAGCACAGGATTAAATTGTCCCGTGTCGTTCAGGGTCAAATGAGGCGCTATTCGATGCTGCCCAGACCATGCAAGTTGTTCGTCCCACCGTTTCATTGTCACGTAGACTTGCTCCGCGATCTCCACCGCGTTCTTATACCCCACCGCGAGGGGCAATTTATCCAAGTTCTGCAGTAGTAAGACAAATGTTCTTGAATCTGGATATATCTCGAATCGAAAATTTTCCTTGGGATTTGGTGGCGCATTTCCATTCCGGAGCATGAGTGACTCTCTAGCTGCGCACGCTACGTTGCAGCGCTTCATGATGCTCTGATAGAGACGTATGGCTCTAGCACACTTTGATGGGTCGTCACTTCGTGACAGCGACTTCAAGACGCTGTTGTATGACGAAATCGTAGGTGCAACTGACTTATATTTCCACGACATAGAAAATGACTTCACCGCCTTGTCCCTAGTGTTAGTACCAAACCCCTCCCATGCTGCCTCCATGCATTGCAGTGTAGAGCGCGATGTGCGTTCCTCCTCCCAGAGATCCTCCATCAGGCCTAATATAGCGAGTGATCGTTCGGCCGCGCCATTGGCAAGTTCATGGAAGTCTTCGTTCTTTGATTGCTTCCGAGGACACAATTCCGACCATGCCTTGATGGCAGTATTGAAGCTGACTACGTCAGGCTGAAGGCATTGCAGTATTGTTGAGGGCGACACGTCCTCTGGCTCCATCGCGCGTCGCCTGCTGGCCACCTCAAGCAATACCCTCTCGGCTCCCTGAACATTCTCTCGACGAGACTCGAGCGGAGCTCCAGACGCGCTGGAGGAGAGTTTGGCATAGCACGCCAGAGTGCTGTTGAACAATAGCACTGAAAGGTCGTATCGTCTCTTGTCTGTGTACGTCCACGGAATCTGCTTTGCGATCGCCATGGTCTCCCAGCGAGTACCATCAAGTTCTCTCTCTGCTTTCTTTTGCTCGATACACTCGCGTTCGTCGAGGAAGTACGCATGAATAGGATTCGTTTCCTCCTCCTGAACTGTACCGAATCTTCCGATACGCAATGGGGCCCTGTGATTTCTGACGCCATCTCGGCTTAACACAAGACTCTCACCGCGATCTCCGCCCGATGTGCGCTTGATTTGCATGTTCCAAACGCAACGCCATACATCTTCTGCCAGCTGGGCTGCCGATTTGCTACTTTCTCTGTCGCCAAAGTTCATTCGCGTTCCGCCCTTCCCAATGAGCGATTCCCTTCCCACGTTGCATCCACGGGACAGCGCCATGTTGGTTGAGAGAGCACACTGTAGGATATCATCAATTTGGGAGCTGTGCACGATCAAAGGAGGCGAGAACCCGGGCATAGTGGACCGACCTTCTGGTGAAGAGAACGAGACATGGGAGTAGTAATGAGGGATGCCAATCAGTTCCAGCAATCTCGTACAAAGGATGGCGCCCGGTATTTGTCTTCTCGACTCATCTGTAATGCCACAAAAGTTACGAGGGTCGGCCCAGTGCTCGATCGCAGATCTTACATCCTTAAGAAGGCCTTGAGGAAGAATGTACATGGTCCGAGCTTCGGATGGCAATAGTTGCATACTCTGGAGTAGCTGTTCGTCCTTCCGTGCGTGCGATAAGTGCTGTTCAAACTTCTTCAAAGGATAATGATCATGGCCCAGGTGTGTGGGTAATGCTTCGAGGAGACGTTCCGTCAACTTGGGAACATCCTTTGCTTGAATCCGTCGCCTCCTTGGATTTTGTTCGCCGCCGGATCTTCTTCTTCCCGGCTCGTGATGCCCGAAGACTCGAGCTGCCGAAGCCCGAGGTTTTGATTCCTTCGACGCCCCGCATTCGCTGCTGCTGTTCCGATGCGAAATCCCCGCTGATGGGAATCGGTGTGCATGAGATATTATTGACAATTCACTTCTGGGATACCGCGGAGAGATGGGCAAACGCGAAACAGGACGACAATGTACACCCCTCAGCCTGCGCAACAGCAGCGGTCTCCGGCAAAACATCGATTGCTTGATACTCGCGCTGGGGCGAGATTCTTCAGGACGGTGTCATAGGGTCAACGTGCCCAGTCCAGGCCCTTAAAATGCTACTATTACTGTCTGGCTGTGCTGTTGACAAATCCTGCCTGATGGATCGATGATCGATGCATGGATCGATGTCGAGCAAGGTGTCCCATCCGTATCCCGCCGCGCCACTACGCCGGCCCGCCATCCAGCGAGCCAGGTATCGTCGCTAGTCGTCAAGGGTATGCAGGCATTATTAGATATCATTTACCCAAAAATAATAAATACCCCCAATTTGCGCTGTGGACAACAGAAGAACATCTCTTCTTGCACTGTGGGGGATATGCCACTATTTTCAACGTTTTGAATACATACCCCGCGTTGCGCGACATTGGGCTAAGTACACATCGCAGCAGTTTATTGCGGGGCACCCTAATTAGGGTCTCCGAGATCTTTGAGGCGCAGCCTCCAGGATCTTGGCAGGGCCAAGCCCGCCTGCGGGTAAGGGTCCCCAAGGCCCTGAAAAGGGTGATTGCGGGGCGAGGAAGCGAAGAAGTGGAACACAGACGAGCAAAGAGAGCAAGAATGTGGGTGGGCGAGTGTCTTTGGCTCATGAGATGCGCGAGATAGAGCCTTCGACTTGCGAAATTGAGATAATTCGACTGGGGCTCTGATTGCTCCGACGATTGGCGGCGCATTTCGCGCATCAGCTAGAGTGACCCTTTGTGAGCGTCTCGGCGTCTCGCAACTTCGCCTTCGATGACGGTTTGCACGATGACGAGGGGCGAGGGCAGGGGCCGCCCGCTCCTATCTCCCGTCAATTCATTGTGCCTCCTCGTGATGGTTGATATGTTCGCCGTGGCCATCGTCGTGCCGCTGCTGCATCAGTACTACAAAGCGTCGGGAGTGCAATCAGGTAGGTACGAAAATTAGGAAAAGCGGCGCGAGAATGCGTGACGCAATTGTCGATTGAAAGTCTTTCTCCCCCTCTCTTTCTGCCTCACATCCAGCTGGCCAGAGGGAAATGCTGTCGTCGGTGTTTTCTTTGTCCCAGATTGCAGGCGGCTTGGTTATAGGAGTCTTATCGGATACTGGCGCACTCACCAAGAGAAATGTCCTTCTCATCTCGTTTCTGGGAAGCGCTGCGTCGTATCTATTCATTTTCGTAGGCGGCTTGAAGAAGATAATATTTAGTCGGGTCCTTGTCGGGAGTGTGAAGCAAACGATGACAGTATCAACCTCGCTGCTCGCGCAATATTCTACACCCGAAGCAAGAGCCGAAAGTCTGGGCCGAATATCCTCAGCCAGCACGGTTGCCTGGATTCTTGGGCCGACTGTGGGGGGGTTCCTTTATAAACATGTCCATCCATCTTCGCCCGCGCTTGTAGCAAGCATTCTGTTTCTGTTCAATTCCTCGATGGCATATGCTTTGCTCCCAAGAGATGAAGCTCGTCAACTCGGGCACGCGGCGAAGATGAAGAAAAGCAAGTATTCATCATTCGTGTCTAATTTGAGATTGTGTGTAAGCAGCCCCGAGCTAGCATCTGTGGTTGGATCATTGGTATTGTTTGGATGGGTGACAAGAACGACAAGTTATCAGAGTATGAGCTCCTTTTACGAAGAAAAGTATTCGATGGAACCTCATCAGCGTGGTTATCTGAAGTCTTACCAACAATGTCTAAATTTCGTGGTTCAAAATTTATTTGTCGGCACGTTGTTGAGCAAACTCGGTGGTGAACGACATGCGGCTTGCTATGCATGTGCATTTTTGGCTGCCTCCACCCTTGTTGAAGTCAGTGCAGACCTGCGCTTATTTGTTGGGGTGATTTGCCCATCGGTTGCTGTGGCCTCAGTCTTGATGAGCATTTCACTGAGATCTCTTGTGACGCAGGTTGCGCCAAAAGACTCGCTGAGCTCTGTACTGGCGGCCTTGGATGTCCTGCAGAATTTGGCTTCCGTGACGGTACCTCTTTACCGAACGTACTTGTTCTATGTGATGGCGAGGTACAGTGGAGGAGACCAGGAAGCCGAGATGGCTGGCGACCCTACGCCCAGTCTTTGGCTGATGTCCTCAGTTCTCCACTGGACGATTTTCGCAATCCTGATACGAGGTGCTTTGCTGGGGACTGCAAAGGGAGATGATAAGAAAAATAGATGATGGTTCGTTTATATGATGTTCTTGTCAGCATTCGAAAGGAAATGTGCGCGTGTATATGTTTCTCGATCCAGTGACCTATGGGGATCACGCCAATGGCATCGGCGCCAGCTCGACATATACGACTCGGCCGACTCCTTCTGCATTCTCCAAAGTAATGTCAATCTTCTCTCCTTCGACTCGCTTCGACATGGCTTCAAGAAACTGCTGCCCATTTTCGATCCGATTCCCCCCAACATTGACTACTCTATCTCCGAGTGATACGCACCCGTCAGCTAGGCTGATCGCTTTGACACCCCTTCCCTGTAAGGGAGAATCCGAAGCAATCGACGTCACGAATGCCCCTGTTATCCTGTCCGTTGCGACTCTCTCTGCGAGGGTGGCCTCCAGCCTCTGAGCGAGGGTGGCCTCCAGCGATGTCAGAGCAACCTCCATTCCAAGCCGGCCTCTTCGCTTTCCTTTCGCTTGCCTTCTCTTGTCCATTTCTATTATTCGACTCGTATTTTCTTTCACAGCGTCAGATGGTACCGCGAAACCGATTCCAGCATTTGAGCCACTGGTGGTCACGATCATTGTGCTGAGTTTGGATTGAGTTGGTCCATCAACCATGTCGATTTCATAGGAATCAAATCACATACTTACTTGACTCCTACGACCATACCGTCGAGATTGAGCAGGGGACCGCCGCTGTGGTAGAATAAGAATCGGTAAGCGACTCGCTGTTTCTCTTTGGAAGACCACGCCATTGTGATATCCGACAGACCCTACCTGTTCCCTGGATTGATGGCCGTGTCTGTCTGGATGCAATTCTTGATTTCATTACCGGCCACGCCTGTCACAGACCGCCCAAGCTTCATGTTTTCGATTATGCGTGTCAGTGCAGAGAGCTTGCACACACGCATAATCGAAGGAGACTTACTGCGCTGACGATTCCAGATGTCAAGGTTTTGTCGAGTCCGAATGGGTTGCCGCATGCGACAGTCGTCTGGCCAACGAGTAGGGCGGACGACGATCCAAATGACAATGCTTTCAGAGAGGACTCCGGCGTGTCATTGATCTTGAGAACCGCAAGGTCTAGCTCCTTGGCCACGCCGACAATGTCACAAGAAAGATATCTTGCGCTCGCTTCGTCGGAACCGAAACGGACGAATACCTGACCTGAGCTCCTTCCCGACAGTGCCTCGCCGAAAGTAGTATTGGCGAATACGCCCAGGCGCTCCCTGGTTTTGGACATAAGCTCATTCAACTCGTACGCGCGTTGCACGACGTGATAATTTGTAACCAAATAACCCGACGAGTCGACGACAAAGCCTGAACCGCTTCCAAGGCTCCGTCCGCGGGGCAGCCCCGCTCTCCTTCGGCGTTCATCAGTCGATCCCGAAGCTGCGATTGAAGTCACGTAGGCCACACTCGGCGAGCAGAGTCTGTGCACATTGACGACATTTTTCTCATGGTCAGTAAGGCCCAAACTCTTGTCTAGTTCCGCCGCCCTCACTGTGAACGACACTTCGTCCGAGGCGGTCAGCTGGGTGGGCTCGGCGGCGCGGATAAGGGTAAGACGGCGATACGCATGGCGGTGACCACGCGCAGTGTTCTGGAAGGCGGCCGAGAGCTCACTCGTCGATAAAAGAAAAAGCCCGACCACAATGGCCGACAGGATAAAGACAGAGCTCGAGAGCATGGTGGATTCTCCGCGGCCAACGGGGGTGACTTGGCGGCAAAGACGAGTAGCCGAATAGTATAACGCAATGCAAAGAGTTCGAGTCACTTTGAAAAGATTGTTCCTTTATCATTGCTTGCATTACATTACGCGGCACGGCAGCAGAGCGGCAAACGGAGTCGAAGCGATAGATGGCGATACTGTAGTAATTAAACATCGTATAGTGGATCGCTAAATCCTTGATATTTGTGTACTTCTGACTCGACGGACGCGCGGGCGGCGGCGCCCGTCGGCGTCGACGCGACGGCGGCAGGCAAGCGCACAGCGACGGCGCCGGCGCCGGCGACACAACCACGGCGATCGACGCGGCGCCGACCGAGATGATCGGCAACAGCAATAAATTAACCGTCGGCAACGTACGCGACGGCATCGGGCAACATCCAGTAACGGGCGGGGCAAGCAAGAGTCTTCGCCCACAGCAACAACACAGCAGCAACAGCAACAGAACGACAGACCACCCAGAGGGTGGCAAGACGAGACCGAGCACCAAGCACTCGATCGAGCTATCGGTGGACAGGTTCATCGCTCGTGCCTGTATTGTATCGCAGTGTACGGCGCTCTCTACGACTACGAATCAGGGTTGCTCAGACGGGGCGCGGCTGGCGGTGCGGTCTGGTGGTCTGCTGCGTTGCCGGTGGGCGAGTGTCGGTTCAGCGGGTCTGATGACGATGAGTTGCACAAAGCTGTTCCGGTTGGTTGCACTGGTTGCAACGACAGCCATCACTGCATCGCTGAGCACTTCGCCTGCCGATCGACCGTTGAAGAGGTACCGGATGAGACCGGGGTTTGGAGGCGACAAAATTGTCATAACTCTGCATTCATTCGGGCGTCTAATCAACCCTCTATCCGACGAAGAAGATTCAATAGTTGTTGCTGAAGACATCAAAACAGGACGGAGACTCGGCTGGGCGCAGATCAGATCGCTGGGATATACTTCTTTGGACGAAGACGGCGCTGGTGAAAACTACTCTGCCGGGAGCTCGTTAAGGATAACCTCCTCAGCATCAGTCGAAGAAGACGTGAACGAGCTGATCTGGCAAAAGTTTGAAGAAGATCCTGTGGATTTTCCGGCTGGACTGAGATCGCTTCCCTGGACAGAAGAATATAGATTGGCGTCCAAGGCGGCTGATGAACGACTTCAGGAGAAAGAGAAAATGCTTGATGCGGAGAGGAAAAGTCGCCCAAGACTTTGGGTAGTATCCCCAATACATGTAGAGCCTGAAGCAATGGAGGAAGACGTTGGAAGCGCCCTTTTGAGCCAGGTATTGAGCTTTCACATGTTGCGGAGGTCAGTTGGTGACCCTGGTGCGAGTGTCTTCGCAATAGTGTCAGAGAAGAACCTCAATTGCTATCTGTCTAGAGGTTTCAAGAAACAAGATTATGTTCCTGATCCAATGAAATGGAGTCATGCAATCGCCAATTTCAAGGCACGGTTGAGAGGAGAAGAGGAGCCTGTGTGTGTCCGGTACACTCCAACCCCTCCCCGATGATTAATGGTTACTCGATCACTTCGTAGATGATGGAGGAACGTGCCAATATCTCTCGCCATCGTAGCTCTCGCATCGTACATTCGCCACGAGGTTGTGATCGGCAAATGCACGCTGAACCTGCTTCAGCCCGTCCAAAACAAACTCTCTCGTCCTTTCCGGTTTCGCATAAGACCGAATGTCGACAAATACGTCTTCGTCAAATGACTCTGATGTCCAATCTTCCGCACCACCAACAGCGTAAAGGCAATAAAAACTGAGGATTTCTGTGACCAATCGATTGCATGACAACGAAGGGACTCTCTCACCGTCAACTCTTGTCACCATGAGTTTTGTTGTCTCTGAATTGGGTCAAGATTTATTGTGAAAGTGACTTGAGCGAAGACAAGTGGTTCGGCCTGGCCCCGCTGGACCCACACGGCCTCACGCGCGTGTCACCCACCGAACCTACGGGGCTAGCTCACCTGGCTTCGTCCCCCAAACGTTGCAGAGCTTTTGCTGAAGAGCCGCAAGTGGTATCGGCTTTGTCAGCGTCTGTTTGCAGAATAACTTGACAAGCGGCATTTCTCGGACGGAGTGGACCAGAAAACGGGGAGCACCGAAGCCGAAGGTGGAGGCTAAACTCAAGCAGCAGTTTCACCAGTTGACTTTTGCGATGAAGTCTTCCGCCTTTTTCCTGCCCCGCCGCGGCGCGGGCTTGAGCGAGAGTTCAAATCGAATGACCCTTCCCGCGCTAAGCAGTTTATAGTTACTACATAATACTTACTACTAGAGCGGTTTGAGGCGCCCCTCTTCAGTGCTTTGCGACGCCGACGCGACACGGTGCGGTGATGAGTTCGTCGTTCAGTCCAGGAGGATGTTTTGTCGTCTTTGTCGTGTGTGTACTATCATCGTAAGGTCCAATCAACCGGATCGGCCGGCATCTTCCCCTCTACAGCAGTGACGTCATATCCCTCGCCTCCATTGGCCTACCTATTATCAATGGTGACAGTCGAACCCAGATCGCCCAGATCACGTCTGGCACAGGCTGTGTTGCGACACGATTTGGATGCCGTGAAACTTTTAGTTGATTCGGCCACATCGCCGGCCGAGAGGAAAAGAATTATCAACTATGCAAGTCGGTGGACTGAGGATCACAAGGCCTACCAGTCTGCCGAAAATCCGAAAGAGTCAACCGAATGGTTTGATGTCACTCCGTTGACCCTGGCTGTGACTCGAGGTAACCACGCGATCGTTGAGTATCTTCTTCACAATGGCGCCGACCCGACCCTCAAAGGGGTTTCTATTGCGGATGTCGAGGTCCCTAATGACGAAGGTGTGGCCATCTATCTACTTCCACACCTGCACGTAAATGCCGTTGATGCGGCCAACCATCTGTCGAATAAGGTTCGCACCTGCCGCCGTACAAAGGATCTCGTGCGCGTATCAAAACCGTTCTGGCGAAAAGCTGCATATTCTGAAAGCTCCGCATTTCGACACAACCGAGATGAGTTCACCAACGTACCCGTGAACAGCCAGTGGCTTAGAGATGCTCTCCTGGCTGTGCCTGCCATCGAGGGCTATCCCCTGCGAGCTGTTGACTACAATGAAAATCTAGTCAAAAACAATATTCTCCATCGCAAAAGAGAGGAGGAGGTAGCTCGGGCTCTCCAATTGAAGCAGCAGCAAGAGATTGTGTTTGAGTATAGTGCAGAGTACGGTCGTCAGCGACGTTGTTTTTCGTGTGGTGTGCTGAAAAACGAATACGCGTATAATAGAAATGAGAAGAGACGTGGCGTGGAAGCCCGGTGCATTACTTGTGTGGCAACGCGAGCTGTCGGGGACACTGATATACAGGGCGGGTCTCTCGCTGCTGTCAAAACTAAATCCTAAATCTTCAGTAGCCCAACAGAAGGGTGCAGCGAAGATGAAAACTCCGAGTCGGGTGAGGACAGGACTAAAAAGCGGAATGCAAGGAGCCAATGACAAAAGACTAGCGAAGTACTGGCTCGCCTCTTGAAACCTGGTGTGTACACGCACTGACTACAGCTGGAGAGAAATGCGACGTGACATCACCCAGCTTGAAGATGGACCTGGAACAATGATGAGGATCCATTGTCACCTTAGCCATCTGGCATGCAAGTTGGTCGCGTACAATACCTTAAAGACCTAAACAACGTTTCGCTTATTAGGCTCTCCTGACGATGACCTCTCTATCTAGAAAAAAAACTCAGACCACTGGTGGTCGGGAGCTTCCATAAGTCTTACATGAGAAACTACCACGTGGACTCTGTTACGGGGTCGCATGACAAACGAAGAGAGAGCAAATAGACCTTTTTCCAAATTAGGTAGCTGCTGCGTAAACGGGTTTGTTGGGCCGGAAGTCCAACTCCCGACGCAGAAACAACACCATGAAGCAAGGCCATTTCTCGGCCCAGGAACGGAGTTAGCAGTCGATTCAAAGTTCCCACATCATAGAAACGGTATGCCGAGAAGGATCCTGCCGTTTGTTCGAGGAAATTCGGCCGTTGAAAAATCACGATTTGACCCTAGCAGCCACTAGTGAGCATCAAGCGCCGCCAGCCGCGACTACTGACGTCCCGTTCGGCTGGTCCACGCCATGCCGGACGGTCTACTCACATGGGCGGTTGGATATGGACCCATACCCGACTCCTGCGCAGTTGGTCCGCCCTCTGCCCGCCCGTAGGCCTCGGCGGTCGACCTCACAATAGAGCCACGACGAGCGACGATGTCGTTGAACTTCCGATTCGCCGTATCTTTTTATCCGTTGGATATCACTATTCGGGAGTGGCACCATCGAAACCGGCGGGCCATTTTAGGTCTAGTATGATGGTCCGGGGGTCTTCTACCGTGCTCTCGACTTCGATATCTTGCTCTCTCTCTACCATGGTCGATCGGTCGATCACGCGTTCGTGGGCCGGCAAATTGGACTTCCGACCCAAGGGTACGCAGCAGCTGGATTTGGAAAAAGGTCTATCTGAGTCAACTAGGCCGTAATCAGAGCGGTAGATAGGGGATCGTATCTTACATAACATTTTTGTTACCTGAGATTAAAATCGCTAGATAGCCGTTGGCACGGCCGAGGGTGGGCCCCCCATATCAAAAAAAGAAACCACGAATATTTAAAGCCGCCGCGACGCACCATGGTGAAATAGAGACATCAAGACCAAAATACGAAGAGGAGAAACACCGGAAAGTGATACACTTTTGGTGCACGTGAACTCGGATGATGCATCCGAGTTCATTTGCACCAAAAGTGTATCACTTTACGGGGTTTAAAAAATCTCGATTACGGAGTGCGCGCCCTTAAGGCTTGCCGTACTCTCTTCTCCGCCAATATTGAGTCTTTTTCAGGATGATGAATGAATGAATTAGATTAAGGCTTGCCGTACTCTCTTCTCCGCCAATATTGAGTCTTTTTCAGGAGGAGGAGGAGGAAGGAGACAGACTTGCTTTCGTTCTGGGCCGATCAAAATGGTTGATCGCGCTAACCAATACCGCGCCTGATGAACTTTTTTCCTGTGTGACCCTCTCAGACACGCGCGCGCGCTAGCTAGGTACCTAGCTAGGTACTAGCTAGGTAGAGCGATCGCGACCGACCGAGCGAAAAATGCTTGACTTTTGGCCGCCGCTGACGTCGCAAAAAATGGAATGGTTGCAATTCGGACAGTGGAACATCCTCAGGATTGAGGTCCTCTAGGATGTTCCATCGCCCGATTTGCGACCATTCCATTTTTTGCGAGGCGGCGACCGAGTTTAACAGCTTGGTCGGTCGGCGATCGCCCTACTAGCTACGTACGCTAGTTAAAAGTCCGCGCGTGTCGGTTCCTACAGCGCGCGGGTCACGCAGGAAAAAAGTTCATCGCCTAGACGCCTCTAGTTATTTATGCGATGCAACGGCGCGAGTTCGATTCTCCAACGAG
>JAAMXK010001406.1:0-10040 GCA_019693575.1 Thalassiosira oceanica | reverse complement strand
ATCAAAATGGCATATCTGCTAGAGAGCCGAAGATGGCACCCTGACCATCATGTAGGAAAGCCTTCATTCAAAGAGGCAGAAGCGCGTATGCAAACCATCAATGCTGTGTGTATGAATACCTACAAGAACTGAATCGAAATAGAAGAGTGGATTCAATCAACGCCGACCTCAGTTCACAAAACAACCAATCAACTAACCAAATCTACCCAAACAGAAACAAAGGCAGCTATGAAATCTGCAGAAAAAAAACCTCAGTCTCAAACCGCATCGGAACTATGAAAATCTGCGGCAAAAAAAAAGCGTCCTAAATCAAATGCATCGGAACTATGAAATCTGATCGACCCATATCCAAAACCAATCAAACTGCGCCGGAACAATGAAATCGGCAGTACTGACTACCCCCTCGCGCCCTATGCGTTCAATGTGCATATTTTGTCGAGCACGTTCATGTGCGGGAGATCCCAGCAGCCAGTGGTTGGACAAAACTTTCACTTATCAGATAAAAAGGCACTGTACCGCTGCTTCCCGACAGTGCTGAGGGAAGAAAGTCGAGCTACCGACACCGGGTTGACAACGTTCCGCTGAGGGACGGATAGACCCTCCGACACATCTAGGGTCGGGCCTCGAACCGAGCCTGTAGTGGCACCCCACGAAAATGGAGAAATCCTCGGTTAGTTACCGAGGATTTTCTTCAACCGGTGATCTTCAACCGGCCCGTCACCGGTTGACCACAAGGCTTGCGGTGATGTGCTCTCTTTGTCACGCCTTGAACTGCCTTGGACTGGAGAGTCAACGCCGCAAGCAAAACCTGTATCAAGAGATACGCTGTCAACGACCAGCACTAATTCCCCATCGCGGCAGAGAACTCAGGTACCACAGCGCCACAACACCATCGTTCCCGGCCAGGAACGAGCGATGAGGAGATTAAGATTAAGGACGTGGACCGGGGCACTGCCGACAAAGTGCACCCCACGGACTATGCCGCAAGGCAATCTACCCCCGCGATACGAATACTCAAGGACATGTTGATGTCTAACAACGGGAAGTGACCTATCTTCCGCTTGGAATACCAGCTCCGATGTGCTGCCGCTAGATCCATCAGCCTCAGATCTCAGGTCCTTTTTTTTTGCACATCCAAAACGTCAAGTACCACCTACCATCACTCCCCCGTCGACCGACCTTTCGCCAGGCCAGAGCCACTGCGTGCGGCCCTGTCAGGCCTCCGGGAGGCTCCAGGGGAGTGGGGATGGGTGCAGGCAGGGCGTATGAACTAAGGTTACACAGGGACGCCCAAAACAAGGGCAGGGCAGGTACTCCCATCTCAGTGAGGTGGCTTATTCGCACCTCCCGATTGAAGACAACGCCATCGACATGGCTAGACTCGAAACCAGGAAAAAAAACGCCCCACGGCGACAGGCACCCCAACCATCCCATCCATCCGGATCACCCGTAGAAGTATTTGTCTTAACCGGGCTATAACTCTAGATCAACCACCAACCGCTCGCAATGACCGGCCTTTCCCGCAGCATCTCAACCCGGTCAGATTAAAGTCGCCTCAGAATCAGAGCCTCAGGATCAGACCATCTCTAATATGCACGCACGGTTGTATGACAACGCTAACGCCTTCGGCCGGCAGAGACAAAGTTCTGAAAAGGAGACTACATTAATTTGATTTGTTTTGTTGTAGAGCCTACAATTCCCTTTGTGGATAGTAATGATAACACTCAAGGGTGTCCACTAGCAATGGACATCTACGGCATCAGACTCCTGCCAATGGTCGAGCTACTTGGCGAGGCCGAGCCCGAGAATGCTATGCGGATGACGGGAGTGGGTACAGAAAACTAGTGCGACAACGGAATGTCTACAAGCGTCTGGAGCAGATAGGGCCCGATTTTTGGTACTTTCCTGCTGGTGCTAAATGCTGGCTGACAATTCCAAAACGAAAGGAGGAGGAAGTCACGCAGTTCCTCCCCGACAACGGCCTGCCCTGGCAAGTGACGCAGGGCAAGCGTTACGTCGGGGGATTCATTGGGTCCGAGGACGCGCTGAGCGCGTGGATTGAGCCCAAGGTCGAGAATTGGACGTTTGCAATTGAGCGGCTAGCCCGCGCCGCCGTCAGGTATCCCCAGACGGCATACACCAGCTTAGCGCGCTCACTCCAATGAGAATGGCAGTACATCTGCTGCGTCGTTGAGGGGGCCGAGCGATATCTCAAACCTTAGAGCGCGACGAGTTCCGCGACGCCGTTCTGCTCAGAATGGGTCTCGTCCCAAAGAACCTGCCCAAAAGGTGCAACAGGTGCGGCGTGACCTTCACAGTCGAGCACGCCCTGACCTGCAAGAAAGGCGGGCTAGTCATCATGCGGCACGATGACTGCCGAGACAAATTCGGGGACATAGCCTCCAAGGCTACCACGCCATCCAGAGTGACCACCGGACCATTAATTCATCATGGTGAAAACGAACCGGTGACGTGGCAGGCCAACGGAGCTAGCAACACTTGGAACAACAACAATAGCTCAACTCAAAGGGGGAGAGGAGCTTGGCAATTTAGCAATCCACGGCTTCATTTAGAGGTCGAAGACCGCTATCTTGGTCTTCGTCATCACCGACACTGATGCGCCGTCGTACGGACATCAACCTTCTAAGAAGGTCCTCGAGAAAGCTGCAGAGCGCAAGAAGGATAAGTACCTGGAGGCCTGACGAGAGAGTCAGCGGGATTTCATCCCCATGGCTTATTCTGTGGACGGTCTGGCCGGGAAGGAGGCGAGGGCTGCTGAGAAGCGGCTCGCGTCCCTCCTCACTAGCAAATGGGATCGTCCCTACAGCGAGATGGCGTGCTTCACAAGACTCGTATGTCCCTATCCATCGTGCGATCGATTTCCATGCTTCTGTGTGGCAGCTGGTCCTCTGCATGGAAGCGCAGGGCCCCCGACGACGACGTCGCAGCCCGTGCCTCTGTCACCTCTCAGAGGTGGTAGACGGCACGCCTCTCGATCTCGGTATCGGCCAACTCTGGAGCCACAGACCCGTCCAGGGTCCAGAGAGAGTCGTCGCGCCTCCGGCGGAGTAGGAGTTCGATGTCGTCATCTCTTTTTAAACGCTTTGCGTCCCAGCAAGACCAGAGATTTGGATCCCGTTTGCGTCTCGAGCAACGGGCGGGTCTACTCTAGTTTCAGCCTGTAGCTTAACTTATATGACCCCTTACACACTAGTAATGATAACAGTAACAGTAACAGTAACATAACAGTACCACTGCGCCGCCCAGTATGAACAAGAAACAAGGCCGGAAGCCTCCAACACCCACACTCCCCACTGAGTCGTGGGTGGCTACCAGAATTTGCAGCAGAAGACAATGTGATAGGACTCCTTAGATTTGTACTCCTCCTGGTCCAAACCAGCACACATAGAATCCATTAAGTTTGAAGAGCGAAGAAACGCGTTTGGAGAACTTCCGGGCTGGTCAACTAGATGCCTTGGCCAGCCCTGTCCTTTTTGGTGCGGCCCCCGTTTGTTACATTTGAGGCCCCGCCAATCGCCGAGCATGAGTGGTGCCACGTGTGAGTCCCCATCCCCAACCGTAACGGTTCTAAGTGGCGGATAGGGCCACAAAGTAGTTTGGTCAGATTTGAAATTTTTGTCCGTGTGTAATATGTCAAGGTGGTGGTGGTGTGGTGGTGGTGGTAGTCCCTTCGTTTTGATATCTCGCGGGGTACCAAAACCCCTTTACGACAACCTTGCACCGACAAAATCTCGCACAAACAACGTACCAAAAATCTCCCGCTGGCTCGCCCGTGGTGTCACTTCGAAAAAATAACGCCCCGCCACAACTCTGCCCGCCCGCCCCCCAGAAACCAAAATACCAAACGTCAACTCCATGACCTTTCACCAGCGGTCTTTTGCCAATAGTAGGCTGTCAAGCTGAGGCTGTTGATGATGATATGCAGGCGCATTGGCGTCGTGCTACACTGTGAGGCTGTATGTTGTACAAGAGTGTCCCTCCCTGCAGCCTTGTAGGCTCCACGGCCGTGCGCAAGTGCGCCTTGTGCACCCTAACTTAATTTCTAATAGCTGGCAGTGGCAGGTGAAACACTTCATTTTATTTCCTTTTCATTCATGGCAAATGGCAAACTTTCATATAATTCAAAGGAAGCCACACAAGCTTCTCTGCTCTTTGCCCATCCTTGTTCCAAAGTACCTTGCAACAGCGCGTTTCAGAAAAAAGGGAAACAAGAACATGGTTAAGGGACAAACCTGAAACACCTTAACGGCCGTACCAAGCAGGAAATGTCTTCAGAAGCAGGCTCTATGTCACAGTAGGGAGTGAATGAGTGAAGATTGGAAAGAAGTGGCCGGCATCGACCTGTGCGGTGTGGTCGGTACGCTCATCACACAAAGCCAAATGAGCCGAACACCACTCCAGCTTGGATTCAACATGGATGGCGCAAAGGTAGTTTTTCAGTAGAGGGAGCATCGAGAGATTTCCATGATGGCTTTGAAATTAATGGCAATATTTCTAGATATCTAGTATCGATGCACAATATTCCTAGATATAGTGTCGATGCACCACCTATGGACCTTTCCCATGGTGGATAGACACTAAGATGCCACTCTGGAGCTGCAGAATCTTCACAATTGGCATTTTCCAATGTCAGCTTTGGTGGCAAAGATTGACGATGGTGGTTGATCAGCCGCTGTTTGAGGACAACAAGGCTACAGACTAACCTCATGGACCCATCGAGAGAACATTCTGCCGAGCAGCGCCAACATTGTTGCTCTGCCAACTCTTCTTCTCTGTGCTCCCTCTCGCATAGCAACACTGTCCGTCCCCAACCCAGTGTCGCACCACTGTCAGAACCAGCAGTGAATGACAAAAAAGTCATCCGCACCCACCAAATATGTAGTTAAGTAGCTAGTTAGGCGGCGCGCAAAGCTATTGCACATAAGTAGTCCTTGGTCCCATACGAGCTTATGCCCCTGCCTGTTCGATGCAGTGTTGGCTAGTGCTAGGTTGATTGATTTGTTGCTCTTGTAACTTTTTGCTCTTTTGGGGGCGCATGCCCATAGAACCTCTGGACTTTATACTTAATTAGAAGCATGGGTAAACAATCAACCAGCAAGGAAGTGCCCCTGGACTGAGCACCACAGTGTGAAAGAGAACAAAACGGAGAGCATGTTGTCCTTGAAAAATGAATCTATCATTACACTACTCGTTTCCTACACAAATGATCAGATATCTTTTGGTAGTGAGCGTGCCGCCTCATAGTTACTGTGGAGCAGCCACCGCCTTTCCTGTCTCATCTGTTGCACTTGTAAGCGACCTTTCGGTTAAAATACCAGGTTGATTTTTGAACAACGTGGTCATAAACAATTTCCTGACCACCAAATGCGGCTGCGTGAGGAAGAGGCGCCCGCCAAAATCTGTGGTTGAATTGAACAAGAACTCACACCGGAGCAGCACCCATCATACTTTCCTCTGCCAATTGGTGTGTTGCCAATGTTGTAAGCGGGAAACTCCCACTCTTGGCTTCTTAGTACGCAGATCAGTACCATCAGCAGTCAAGGAACCCTCTGAATTATTGTGCAGTAGAAACATTAAAAAAGACAAGAGGTTGAAACAACAAAGAATGTGATCGTTACGTATGGTTCGGCAACTCACGTCTTTCGTGGCCACAAAAAAACCCAGAGGGGATGCAAGTACCACAGTAGGGGTTAACAAAATTCGGTGAAATTGTTTTCTAAGGAGAGAAGGCATGTGAGAGACGAACATGGGACAAAAGCAAAATGACTCACCACACTGCAACATTCCCTGCAACAACCACTAATGCCAACACAACCACTAACGCCCCAAATAAGCACAAAAAAGAATCATTTCTCTCGCATTGTTAAGAAGAACTCGTGATGCAAACCTCAGCACGACGAGAGTGGATCTCATCTTCGCTTGCACGGGTGGCGACACAAGGATCGTCTTTGTTGTAGAACGACTCGCCTCCGTCGCTCGAGAAGTACAGCAACAACTCGTCGGAAGGCTCCTTGCCAATCTCGGTGGTCATTTTGAGGACATACATTGGATCGCAGCTTGGATCCAGGGCATCGGCCGATTCCTTGAGAAGGATACCCCCGTTGACATAACCAAGCATGCAGGTGTTGCCATCGATCGGTAGTGCTTCTGCCATGTCAAATGGATAGCACATGTCCAACGAGGTCGAGCCGTCGAACTAGTTAGATCAAAACGAGAAGCGGAGAAGATTTTTTGAAGAGTGTGAGTGAGCCCGGTCCACTATCTTCAATGGATCTAGTATAGTTCACCGACGAACTTACCGACTCTTCTTGGTAGAAACAGTCCTTGAACGATTCCTCGTTCTCGCAGCCAATCGTTGCTGCGAAGGACTTATCGCAAGATCCACCATACGTGCGGGTTCCAATAAACTGCGCTGCACACTTCTCGAAACGTTTGTGACTCTTGGAGGACTTGCCATTGCCGGCGTACCCTGTCTTCGATGCCTTGGCCTTGGCCTTAGCCTTTCCTCTGCATCTGTTCTGAATGCGAGGGCTGTCGATGCTGTTGATGGTGCCATCGCTCCCGGTGGCCGTCTCAACCCCATCGAAATCTGCCGCTGTGGTTGAAGTTGGGGGTGATTGGTCGGCGCCAACCATCGACTTCGTCAACAGCAGTGCCGAGAGGGTGAGCACGATGACTCACGTCAAAGCAAGTTTCAGAATGCGCATGGTTCGAGCACGTGGTTTGGGAGCAGTCTAAAAGTAATAAAAGGTACAATACCTCCCGATGAAGATGTGGGTATGCACACCGGTGGCTGACAAGACCGGGTCAAACCAATCAGCATCAGGCAACACGCGTCTCGCTCCCAATTCATCCTGCCGCCCGCCCCCTGCTGTGTGTTTTGGTGGCTGGTCAGTTCATACAAAACAGCTTGAAAACCTTGGGCCCCGCTGCGCTGCCCGCGCTCGGGGCGCACAAAACAACTCAACAAGCTCGGGCCCCGCTCAGAAAACAGCTCTACAAGCTGGGCCTCGCTCGGTCGCAGCCCAAACAAGTCAAACAAGCTAGCCATTTCATGCAACCGGGCGAGCAGACGCTTGCACAAAACTGAAGTCAAGACAAAACAAAACATCTAATCTGATTGAAGCCAATAGACCCATACAACCAATCAAACTGGTAACAATGAAATCCGTCTGCAGTATGTACTAACATCCCCCTACCTCGCGCCCTGTGCGCTCAATGTACATATTTTGTTGAGTACGTTCATATGTGTGGGAGATCGGCAACTCCAGCAGCCAGTGGTTGGACAAAACTTCCAACTTATCAGATTTAAGAGCACTGTACTAACCACTGCACCACCCAGCATGAACAAGAAAAAACAAGGCCGGAAGCCTCCACTCACACTCCCCACTACTGAGTCGTGGGTGGTTACTAGGATTTGCAGCAGAAGACAATGTGGCTGGCTCCTTAGATGTGTAGTCCTCCTGGTCCAAACCTGCACAGAATCCAGGAAGTTTGAAGAGCAAAGAAACGCGTTTTAAGAACTTCCAGGCTGATGCCTTGGCCAGCCTTGTCCTGTTCTGTTCCAAAGTACCTTGCAACAGCGTTTCAGTGAGTATAATCTCAAAAGGGAAACAAGAACATGGCAAAGGGACAAACCTGAAACAGAGGGAGTGAATGAGTGAAGATTGGGAAGAAGTGGCCGGCATCGACTGGTGTGGTCCGTGCGCTCATCACACATAGCCAATGAGACTTCTTTAGCAAATCAACATGTTCCTGTGAGAGAAATAGCAAGGGACACCCAAGAAGTGGGTTGAAATACCTTAATAGCCAGTGGTGGTAGCTAAGTTAAGATTACTATTATTATTCGTTGTCGTGAGGCCAGCGGCCAGCGGCAGCAGCAAAGGCTATGGTACGGCCAATCAACCTCATCCACCGCGATGAACCTCCCAACCTGGCGTGGTCTGTAGGGAGCCATCAAGATTGCAGATTGTAGCGGGCTTTGTGTTGATGATTTGTGAACGATAATAAGAACACAACACGATAGAATCATTGGGTGACCCCCGAACAACATTGCGTAGACCCGGAAAAAGCAGCCTCATCGGAAGACGAAACCGCAAACCCAACGCCACCAAACCGGCGGCAGCAGCAAGGGAACGGGGAATAGATGCGCGATCGTGTCTGAAGAACTCTGAGGTATGAGAGTTCAAGAGGTCCTAGCTAGCAAATGGTTCTAGAGAGGCACTTCCCAACAACGAGAGAAAAAACTAAATGCTCTCTAAAAGTTATAAAAGCATATCAACAATCAACCAGAGGTTCTTAAATGGACCTCTGAATCAACCAGTAAGGAAGTGCCCCTGGACCGAGGATTACAGTGTGTATGGCTTTTGATGTTTTGTTTTTATGAAGTTTTGGTGCTCCCCCTGCCCTCTCGGAAGTCGGCAAGTCGTGCGATTTCAGGTTTGATTGGAAATCCCTGGAACGGACTCAATCGAAATCAACTCAGGTACAAAAAGGGCAACACACGCCAGAAGTTATCCCTTTATCTAGATAGTTTTATTGTTGACTGCTTCTTCCTCTCTCTCCAACTGGTAGGGAACCTTGAAAGCAATGCACAGGCAGCAAGGTGGTGTAGTCAAGGATAGGTAGTGGGTCTACTGGTGGTACTACTAAAAATCTAAGCGTTTGCACATGACTGAAGGGCGAGCATGATACATTGTTTTTGACACATCAGTACAACAGGGGGTACGGACAGCCAGATTATTTCACACCTTTGGCACTGTCTTAAACCACTTGACTACGCGACGGTGAAAGGTTTAGTTGATCCTGTCGCCCCTGTTGAATTTTCCTTGTGGCGTTCCCATGGGTTTTGAATTGCCCCCTTTTTTTTACAATTGGCCTTGGGACTACTAAGGTATTCCGTTGGCGTACTCAGCTGCTTGGTGGCACCACTGTTGACAATGGAGTTGGTTCAATATCTTCACATCCAAATGCAATACTGATTTTCTTTTCGACAATAGCGCAAGTCATTTGCCTGTCCATTCTCGGCCAGCAAGACTTCGAGGGCAAATGAGGTGGATGGCCAGCGCATACTGCTGTTTGGAGAAGGCTACCAGCCACTATTCACAATGGACTAAGAGAGGCAAACATTTATTACTGTGCTCTCCCTGTGCTACCAAGAGATCCAAGGATAAAGAAAACTGGCTAACTGAGGGAAATTTTGCAGACTTCATCCACAATCCACAAAGCAGTCCCGGAACCCCGCCTCGAGCACATCCCTGTCAAGCCACCTCCCGATGACTATGACCTTGCAGCTCCTATCCTCGCCGGTATCCCAGTCCAGATTCCGACCAGCGGGCGTCACGTCCCAAAGGTCCGCAACCGCCTGGACTATGTACCTTCTATTGTCCGTACCGTCGCGGGGGTTCACCGACCCGTCTGAGAGGCCATCGTCGACGTGTTCGTTCGAAGAGGAAATCACCGTTTGCCCGTCGTCAGTCGTCGGGTGACGGACGGATAAGACGCCCTTGACCCTGTACACCGTCGGGCCGCCGTCACTTTCTTCGCGGAGCGCCCCCACGTGCGCGGCTTCACCCACCTCCCCGTCGCTGCCGTCGGACGACCGCTGCTCCCGCCGCATGGCCTCGCCGAGTCGCGCGGTCAAGACGGCGTCGTCCTCGTCCTGGTCCGTCCATAATACCGAGGCGAGCCACGAGTTGATATTTCGCAGGTCCACGGACCCCCGAGAGTAGAGCGTGATCGCCCCCACCGAGCCGGTGTGATGGTGCGACGACTTCGTGAGCGGCGCGACGGCGGCACAGACTGCCCAGCCGTCCGATGTTAGGGTGTGGTCCATGGTACAGTTCGGATCGAGACACCGTCCGCCTCCGCCGAACTGGAGCAAGAGCTCTGTGACGGCCCCGTTGCTGCTCGAACGGTAGTCGAACTGGCCCACGACGTCCTTCGCCCTCTCGGCGTCGAAGCACCGCGCGTCGAGAATCCATCCAAGATCGTCCACGGCCGAGTACTTTGTTATCCTG